>CAUYLG010039670.1:0-52817 GCA_963573385.1 Cacajao melanocephalus
TTAATTTAATTTGTGTAGTGTGTGTATGTGAGCACACACATACACACACGATAACCATACTAGAAAAATGACTTAGGGAAGACCTGGATTTCCACTGTCAGACAAATTTAGGAAAGCACTGAAGTAGGGCATTTCTGATGCATTTTACCATTACTGATATTTTATTTTCCGTTATAACTTAGATGCCTTACGTGAAGAACTAATTAATAAAAGTCTTTCTAATATGAGTCTAGTTATTTCTTCAATCTAAAGTGTAACAGAACTTTTAGAGAACACCAACATTTCAGGCTAAAAGATGTAGTCTGTGGTTGTTTAAACACCTGAATAACTTTAAAGTTATTTACATTTAAAAAGCTGTACTGTGATTCCAAATGATAAATTAATGATAATTCAATCATTTATTTATTTATTGAGACGGAGTCTTGCTCTGTTGCCAGGCTGAAGTGCGGTGGTGCTATCTCGGCTCACTGCAACCTCTGCCTCCGAGGTATAAGTGATTCTCCTGCCTCAACCTCCCAAGTAGCTGGGACTAGAGGCTTGGGCCGCCACACTCAGCTAATTTTTGTATTTTTGGTAGAGACAGGGTTTTACCACGTTGGCCTAGATGGTCTCGATCTCCTCATCTCGTGATCTGCCCTTCTGGCCTTCCAAAGTGCTGGGATTACAGGCGTGAGCCACCTGGCCGGGCTGATAATTCAGTTATCTAAATGACCTGTTTAAAGGTAACTTAATTATGCAAATTTCCATCTGGTTGCAATCTAATCATTCAAATGACCCGTTTATTTTAGTTATGTGCACACACACACATATATAAAATATCCAACTTATATTTAAAATATTCAACAATATCAGCCAATTCAACATTTACTTTTGGTCTTTGGTAGGCTATCAAGTACAGGAGTTGGCAGGGCTCATGCTTCCAACTGATTCAAGCACAGTACCTCACACTGGCATGTGTGAACACACACATACATACACACCATAATTATTCCAAGAGGTGAGCCTGTGATGCAAGCTGGCCAATCAGAATTTTCACTAGGCTTTTCAAACTATTGATAGGAGGAAGAAGCCTCTTTTACTCTTTGCTAATGGAAGTTATTAGGATATGAACTCAAAAGTGTCTCATTTCTCAGAAACTGAGAAGCGGGGCTCATGGAAAATCCCACTGAGCTAATGAGGCTGACATGCAGACAGATGTGGAGGAGGAGCGTGATTGCACTCTGGTGACCTTGAAGTTCTTGGTTTTCTAAGGCCACTGCTGTACCTTCCCCTCTCAAACTGGCTCAGTCAATTTTCCCTTTCTGTTTATTGTAGTTCCTATTAGGATGTGGGAGCTTGCTTCCTGTAAATACAAAGAAGCAGCGCAAATGTGAAAACCTGGATAGCACTCTGTGTTAGAGTGGATGCTTACATTCACTGTTACTGAGCTGTAGACTGACAGTTTTTTCTTTTCTTTTTTGATGGCAATTTAGTAGAATATGCCAAATTTTACAACCAAAATTTACAGAGACAAAAACACTTTGGCCTAGACAGTCCACACTTAGAACCTCCACTATGGAAATATTAACACACTTGATAAAGGACATACAAGAGAGATGTCCACTGAAATATATTTGCACTAGCCAAAACTCAGTGGCAACCAAACTATCAATAGAGAAATGCTGAAAATAACTTATGGCTCACCTCCCATGGAGTGCTCTGCACATAAATAATAAGCTGTCTTTATGTGAAAGGATGAGCATGACATGGAGAGAAAATCAAATTGCGAAAGTAGAATCCAAGTTTGGTAACAACAAGCTAGACTCAAATTAGTATATATATATATATATGTATATATATATATATATATATATATATATATTGCATATGGGATTTTTTTTTTCCTTTTGAGACAGAGTCTCACTCTGTCACCGAGGTTGGAGTGCAGTGGTGTAATCTCACCTCACTGCAACCTCCACCTCCTGGGTTCAAGTGATTCCCCAGTGCCAAGTAGCTGGGACTACAGGTGCCTGCCACCATGCCCAGCTAATTTTTGTAATTTTAGTAGAGATGGGGTTTCACCATGATACCAGGCTGATCTCAAACTTCTGACCTCAAATGATCCACCCACCTTGGTCTCCCAAAGTGCTGTGATTATAGGTGTGAGCCACCATGACCGACCTGTGTATGTTTTATATGCACATGAGGACTATATAAGAATATACATGAAGTTGTTAAAGTGGTAAGGCCTAGGGGATGTGACCAAGGGTGAGGAAAGGGAGCTGAGTACTTTAATTTTACTTTACAGATTTCTGCATTGTTTGTATTCAAGTTGTATGTATTACCTTATTTGTTTTTAAAAGCAATTTTGAAAAGATGATAGTTCTATCTACTCTGTCACATCTTAGAAGCAAAACTTCTTAGAAAAGGGAGAAGGATGGCCAGGCACGGTGGCTCACGTCTGTAATCCCAGCACTTTGTGAGGCCGAGGCAGGTGGATTGTCTGAGCTCAGGAGTTCAAGACCAGCCTGGGCAACACAGTGAAACCCTGTCTCTACTAAAATACAAAAAATCTGCTGAGTGTGGTGGCACGGGCCTGTAGTGCCAGCTACTCAGGAGAATTGCTTGAACCTGGGAGGCAGAGATTGCAGTGAGCCTAGATCATGCCACTGCATTCCAGCCTTGGCAACAGAGCCAGACTCTGTCTCTAAAAACAAATAAATAATAAATAAATAAGAGAGAAGGGAATAAATTGGGCAGAGATCTTAAGGTTTGGATTCAGCTCCAACTCTAACATGTTTTGTTGCTTGGAATAAGCGATCCATCTCTCTACCTTTGTTCATCCATCTGAAAAATTGGAGGTTTGAATTACATGGGCGTTAGGTCCATATATGGCCCATATTAGGTACGCATGCCCAATTTATAAACACAGGTCTTTTTATGTTTTATGACATACACAAACACAATTTCGAGTTTAGAATAACATTTGGAATACATATATTAAACAAAATGCATGAACATTAAACATGTCTTAATTATAACATAGTGACCACACATTAACCAAAAGAGATTTATTTGTGCTTATCTTTTTTCTCCAAATGAACATTGCCATTGTTGCTGCTGAAAGGATTACGGTGTTACCTTTTATGTAAAATCAAAGCCCGTAACACCTTCACTTGTCTTATATTTTGAGCTCTCCCTGTATGGGTGAAATGGGTGAAGGTTGTAGAGTGAAATTTCTTTTTCTTTTTCTTTCTTTCTTCTTCTTCTTCTTTTTTTTTTTTTTTTTTTTTTGAGACAGAGTCTCTCTCCATTGCCAGGGTGGAGTGCAGTGGTGCAATCTCAGCTCACTGCAACCTCTGCCTCCCAGGTTCAAGCCTTGTGAGTAGCTGGGACTACAGGTGCACACCACCACTCCTAGCTAATTTTTATATTTTTAGTAGAGACGGTTTCACCATGTTGTCCAGGATGGTCTCGATATCTTGACCTGGTGATCAGCCCTCCCGGGCCTCCCAAAGTGCCGGTATTACAGGTGTGAGCCACGCTCCTGGCCAGAGTGGAATTTCTAGAAAGGAAGGAGGCTAGTGGTCAAGTTCCTGATGAAGCAGGCAAGTGAACAGCAGCTTTCCTGCTATTTACTGATGAGCTTCTAGGTCTACCAGGAGATCCAGTCCACTGAAAGTGAAGCCCTAGTTTACGGCATTTCATTGTTCTTATCAGGGCTAATAAACAGGTCAGAGGCAAGGTGAATCATGTCTACAGACCTTCCTTTGGTCTGTTCGTTCTTTTCCCCTGGGGCAATATGAATACCCTTAGGCAGAGGGTACTCTGTCCTCCTGGACCCGAAGGTTCAACTCAACTCTTACCTACAGCTAAACACTTCACAGTTTACTGTGTCTGTCAGGTTTCAGAGGTCCTGTGCATTTTGTAACTGCTTAGCAAGTGTTAAAACCACCTGTAGAGTTATACAGCGAGGTCCCCACCCTGGGGAGGAGACATACTGGCAATTTCTTCATGCTTAGTCAGAAGAACAAGTAAATGCAATGACCTTGGGTCTGATTCAAATACACAGTTGCTTTGAAACAGATGTAACAATCGTAGATCAGGTTATAAACCAGTCTGTAAATTCACCATTCCACTTAACTCACTTTCCCTTTTCATGCATTGTGATTATAAAGAAAGTACTTTTCTAAATAGAACACTGTGTTAATGTTCTATTTTATCAAATAAATAACTGTTTCTTAGAAGTCATTTACTAACTTGTATAAAAAGACATCTCTTTGCAAGGGGGTCTCAAACACTGAACAGCAACATTTCTGAGGATAGAGTGTCATCATCACAGCTAACTCAATGGCCAAGCATTTGGTGTAGTCCAGAAAGCCTGATTGAATAGCCTAATGAGGAAATAATAACTTTTGGCTAATTCTAAATTCGAACTGCAAAAATTCAAACTGTGAAATTCGAACTGTGAAAGAAAAATAAAAGTGACTGGCACATAATTTAAATGACTCATTTTTGTTCACGATTTGAGATTGATTGAAATCGCCAGAAGGTAAACCCCACAAATGCAAAGGTTTTCATCCGGTTCATCTGCTGGTGGATCCCAAGTGCCTGAGAATGGGAATTACCTATCCCCGTCTGCACTGCCACACACAATTTACTAAAAGTACTAACATGACTTGGCTAGTCCACTGTCTTTATTAGCATAACTGTCTCACTCCAGCAGACTCTTGCCCAGGCACATAACTTAATTGTTCATTATATTAGATCCAGAACAATCTATCAATTCTTCAATAGAAAACAGAGACAGATTATTAACTAAGACGGCTTCTTTGACTCTTTTGCCTAAAAAATCCCCACCTTGCTCTTGTCATCAATTCTAAATGGTTATATCATGATCCTTACCCAATTCGAATCAAGTCTCCTCCTCTCCCCCACATTGAAAGACCCTCTTTCAACCAAACTTTTAATTCTCAAAAAATTTGACCTTGCCTATGTTATCAGAGACACAGCTGCTACTTGGTAGAGCTGGCATTGTCCCTTACCAATAAACTCAAGAAACTCAACTTGGTCTCATCCGTGGGTTGTGTCAGTAATATTTGGGGAGCCAGCACTGAACATGTCTAGAATGGCATTGGGCACAGAGTAGGCACTTGATAAATACCTGTTGAATGAGTGAGTGGTTGCTATATAATCAGATGTGAAGGGATTTTAAAAGCCCTAGTTAGTCTACATCAGAAGGAAGTCAGCCCATGTAAATGTCCACTGGTAGCTAAATGTCCACTGGTAGCGCAGCTGACTCTGGGAGTAGAGACACGTTACATGGTATTAATATGCTACTGGTGACTCCATAGCTAGAGTTGGCATGTTTACCATATTTTTTTAACTTAAATTACTCTTTTTGAGTTTGAGCCAAGGAGTATAAGTCAATGGTTGATGAAAGAGCAAGAGGTGAGTGTTTTTTGAGCAATCCCTGTTAGAAAATGGCTGAGGTGACATGAAGGAATCATTGTCTGTTGGTTTACCTCAGATTTTCACAGGTGACATTTTGGTACCCTTTACTGTTCTTTTCCAGGAAAAACACATTTTCTGGAGGGTTTTCTAAGCTCCCACACAGCCTTCCTTGTTTTATCTGTTAAGACAGTGAGAAGTCGTCTTACCTGATTTTACACAGTTCTCATTCTCAATGGTAATTTAACTCATAGCTGTAAGCAAACGGCTGGTGAAACTCCCGACTGAATATATTATTTAATAGAGGGGAAAGAAACTAAGGCTAAAGCCATTTTATAATGAAGAATTTAAATCTGGAAAAGGTCGACTGTCCACTGACCTGGAATATCAATAGGGAGCAATAGGTAAGAATTATTTCAGAAAGACTTACTTTATGTGGTAAATTAGTATTTGACATTAACCTCAATATGTAAGAGCAGGCCCTTTTACTTTTCTAATATTCCAAGATAAGACAGTCAGACAGGTCTGTTTTAGGTTTTGGGTTTTTTTTAGTTTTTCTTTTAGATTTTACTGGTAGAATATACAAAGCCACAAGAGTTTAATCCAAATAGTCAAAACTTCTGTATTGCATTCATTCTTCCAAGCCATTCAAGATGAAATACAAAGTAATACATGTGAACAATTGTCTTTTTTTTTCCTTCAAAGGAAAAATAAATGCTCTGGCATTTATGAGAATTCTGAAAGACATCTAAAATATAAGACAAATGTTTGGCAGGTGATGACAGAAAGATGACTTCAGGTCGAGACAGTTTACTGAAGCTCCTAAAAATTATACTCTTTTTCTGGACAGAGAGTAGGGTCACTGATCGGTTACAACTTCATTACCATATTGGTAAGAGACCTTTGTTGTCTCTGAGAGAGTCTGCATTTGGGAAACTTCACAAAGCAAGATAGACAAACTTCCAAGAGGCCAAGCCTCAAGGCAGATTCCAGGAGCTGCTCCTGCTTCCCAGCCTCCAAGAAACCCAAATCCCCAGAAGCAAGTGATGAGGCTAGACCTTACAAAAAATCAAATCTAAATAATATCATCGTATTTGCTCACAGTACTGTTTGAAAAATAAATCTCTGGCATGGGTTCTGAATCTAGAATATGTTTCAGCAATTGATTTATCTTTTTCATTTCATTTTTTCTCAATCACCATAATCAAATGTTCCTTTTTTCTATTCTTACGTTTATAAAGCTACCCCTGTAAAAACTTCTTTCACTACTTTCTCTCTTGTTATGTTAAACTTTATATTTTTATGTTTATTCAGTCTTCTCTATTCTCTCTCTATGCCTTTAGCTCCCATTCCTACGAAATAATTAAAATGGCAAATATGTCTGTATTGCTGATTAGGCATTGAAAATGTACTTCTTTGCTGGGTGTGGTGGCTCACGCCTGTAATCCCAGCACTTTGGGAGGCTGAGGGCAGTAGATCACCTAAGGTTAGAGCTCAAGACCAGCCTGACCAACATGGAGAAACTCCGTCTCTACTAAAAGCCAGGCATGGTGGCTGACACCTGAAATCCCAGCTACTCAGGAAGCTGAGGCAAAAGAATTGCTTGAACCTGGGAGGCAGAGGTTGCGGTGAGCCAAGATCATGCCACTGCACTCCAGCCTGGGCAAAAAGAGTGAAACTCTGTCTTAAATATATATGGGTGTGTGTGTGTGTGTGTGTGTGTGTATACATATATATGCATATATATACACACCCCCATATATATGATACATATATATACGCACATATACACATATCATATACATACACATGTACACATATGTACATATACACACATATACATATATTGCATACATATCATGTGTACATATATGCATACATATGTACATACATATCATATATGTACGTATCTATACATGTATGTACATATGATAGGTATGCACATATATGTGTATGTATATGCACATATATGTATATATGATATATATGTGTATAAATACATATCATATATACGTATACATATATACATACATATATGTGTGTAGATATACATATATACGATATGTATATCTACACATATATACACATATACACCTATATACACATATATGAATAAAAAAGATATATATATGTATATACATACATACATATATACACATATATACATGTATATCTTTTTTCCATATATATTCATATACATATATATGTATACGCATATATATGGAAAAAAGAAATTTACTTCTTTTCCATTTTCTCTCTCTGCCTTTAGCTCCCATATTCTATGAAATAATAAAAGTGGCATATATGTCTCTATTGCTAATTAGGCATTGAAATTTTACTTGGTGTTAACCAACCTAGCATTATTTAATCTGCATAGCAACAGCATGTAGGAACTATTTACAAGCCTGATTTATAGTTTACAGTTTGAGGGCAGTCAAGTGACCTGCCCAAGATTGGACAGGGCCTGGTGAAACAATGATAACTCAGATGTGTCTGACAGCAACTCCTAACCACGATGCTACACTGCAGACTTCACAGTTACTTTTGGCTCCAATACTTTCTGCATAAGACAGAACCTACATTAAAAAAAATACTTTATATAAATCATTACTGTAATTATAACTTGGAAGAAAACTAACTACAGGGGATAAGCAAAGGCATTCAGTAAACTTTGTGCCTGCAAGAAAATTAAGCCCGCAGATCATTGTTGCAAAACAAAACAACATTATTAAATTATTACAGCTTTGGAACTGCCTGTTTGAGGCAAAAGATTAAGCTCCCTCAAAATTTCCTGTGGCAGTCTCCCAGCTGTTACCATTTACATATACTGAGAATTTATAAGAGTTTGATAGGGAAACAGTGAAACCTCAAACTTGGTTTCTCTTATCATTAAAGAAAAATCTACTGAAATAAGTTATTCTATCCCATCACCATCTTGAAGCACAAAGAGGCCACATGTCACCTTGAAAAGCAGATTTCAAACAGAATTGACTGATAGCTCTCTGCTTGCAATTTTTTCTTTCTTTCTTTCTTTCTTTCTTTCTTTCTTTCTTTCTTTCTTTCTTTCTTTCTTTCTTTCTTTCTTCCTTCCTTCCTTCCTTCCTTCCTTTCTTTCTTTCTTTCTTTTTTTTTTTTTGAGATGGAGTCTCGCTCTGTCACCCAGGCTGGAGTGCAGTGGTACAATCTCGGCTCACTGAAACCTCCACCTCCCAGGTTCAAACAATTCTTCTGCCTCAGCCTCCTGAGTAGCTGGGATTACAGGTGTGCTCCACCAAGCCCAGCTAATTTATTTTGTACTTTAGTAGAGATGGGATTTTACCGTGTTGCCCAGACTGGTCTCAAACTCCTGAGCTCAGGCAATCTGCCCACCTTAGCCTCCTAAAGTTCTAGGATTATAGGTGTGAGCCACTGCGCCTGGCCTCTGCTTGCATTTTAAACATCTAGAGAGTACAATCAGAATGGAGATTTCTTTTTTGTTCAGAAGGACAATTTTTTGCTAGTTGATGGGTTACAGTCAGACTTTAATATGTGAGAATGAGAGATGAAAAAGGGAAAGAAGGGAAGAAATATGCCATTATCCCATAGGATATATATATATTTAAAAAATTTATTTATTGTACGTTAGGTTCTGTGGTACATGTACAGATCGTGCAGGTTTGTCACATAGGTGTACATGTGCCATGGTGGCGGTTTGCTGCATCCATCACCCCATCATCTACCTTAGGTATTTCTCCTAATGCTATCCCTCCCCAATTCTCCCACCCCCTGCTATTCCTCCCCTGGCCCCCCACCCCCCAGGTCCCAGTGTGTGATGTTCCCCTCCCTGTGTCTATGTGTTCTCATTATTCAACACCTACTTATGAGTGAGAATATGTGGTGTTTGGTTTTCTGTTTTTGTATCAGTTTGCTGAGAATGATAGTTTCCAGTTTCATCCATGTCCCTGCAAAGGACATGAACTCATCCTTTTTATGGCTGCATAGTATTCCATGGTGTATATGTGTTACATTTTTTTTATCCATTCTATCATTGATGGGCATTTGGGTTGGTTCCAAGTCTTTGCTATTGTGAACAGTGCTACAATAAACATACATGTGCATGTGTCTTTACAATAGAATAACTTATAATCCTTTGGGTATATACTCAGTAATAGGATTGCTGGATCAAATGGTATTTCTATTTCCAGATCCTTGAGGAATCCTACACTGTCTTCCACAATGGTTGAATTAATTTACACTCCCACCAACAGTGTAAAAACGTTCCTGTATCTCCGCATCCTCTCCAGCATCTGTTGTCTCCTGATTTTTTAATGATTGTCATTCTAACTGGCGTGAGATGGTATCTCAACGTGGTTTTGATTTGCATTTCTCTAATGATCAGTGAGGATGAGCTTTTTTTCACGTTTGTTGGCTGCATGAATGTCTTCTTTTGAAAAGTGTCTGTTCATATCCTTTGCCCACTTTTTGATGGAGTTGTTTGTTTATTTTTTGTAAATTTGTTTAAGTTCTCTGTAGATTCTGGATATTAGCCCTTTGCCAGATGGGAAGATTGCAAAGATTTTTCCCATTCTGTTGGTTGCCAGTTCACTCTAGTGATTCTATAGGACATATTTTAAAGTAGAAGGAAGGGAGGAAGGGAGGGAGGGAGGGAGAAAGGAAGGAAGAGAGGAAGAAAGGGGAGGGAGGGAGAGGAAGGAGGCAGTGGGGAGACAAGGAGGAAAGGAGGGAGAGAGGAAAAACCAGAAAGACCTAAATAGCACTAGTTAGTGAAGGAATAGAGCAATAGGACATTTGTATAAGATATTTTATGAAGAAAATACAGATTCTAGGTTGAACGATTCTCTAAAGAGCCCTACAAAATATGACAAATATCCTTAACTTGTATACTTTGTCTACAACTAGAAAATATTCACATGTCTCTATTTGTAGAACTTATAAGGTCTAGCAAAAAGGTACAGTGGTAAGATGAGAGTCAAAATGAGATTCAGTTGGAATTACAATTTAACAAATGAATATTTCATAATGATCACAATGTTTTGTTTTTTTTTTCTACTATATTTCCAAGGGATTATGAGACAGAAAGAGAATTGGGAGAATCTCTGGAATGTTTATATTTGAAATTTCACCTTCAGATAAAAACTTGGAGAAGGAATAAATACTCCATTAGTTATTCCAGTTCTGTCACTAACAGACTGTGACCTTAGGAAAGACATTCAGCATTTCTGGGTCCCTTTTCAACCACCGTGACCCTCTGCTACAAACTACACTTATTTTTTGAGACTGGGTCCTCTGTCACCCCAGGTTGCAGTGGCACCATCTTGGACCACTGCAACCTTCACTCACCAGGCTCAAGTGGTCCTCCCACCTGAGCCTCTGGAGTAGCTGGGACCACAGGCACGCGCTACCATGCCTCGCTATTTTGTTGTTGTTGTTGTTGTATTTTTAGTAAAGACAGGGTCACACTATATTGCCCAGGCTAGTCTCAAACTCCTGAGCTCAAGCGATCTGCCTGCCTTTGCCTCCCAAAGTGCTGAGATTACAGGTGTAAACCACCACGCCTGGCCTATAATCCCACTTTTCACCAGATGGGATGCTCCGTGCTTCACACCAGCATCACAGAATCACCTCATGGAAAAGCCTGGTGCATCTAGCTCAACCACATCCTCCCAGCTAGGTTCTACCTTCAGGCTGAAAGAACAGACTGTGTGGCTAATTTTAGTGGCTAAAAACATTGCCATTTTTTTCATAGACAATCTTCCATATCGATTTTCAAACTTTTTGGTTTTAGGAACTTGTTTACTAAAAAAAATTAAGAACCCCATAAATTTGTATTTATGTGGGTTATAGTCGTCAAGATTTATCTTACTAGAAATCACTCTGAGAAAACCTTAAAATAAATATTTATCTTTTAAAAATAATAACCAACCATTACATATATAATTTAATTTTATGAAAAATAAATATATGTTACAAATAAAAAAACTAGGAGGAAAATGTCAAGGAAATTTTTACAAATCCTTTAGTATCCAGCTGAATAGGCCTATTGCAACATCACATATGTAGCCTTTGGAAAGCTCCACTGTAAATTCATGAAAGAATGAGAGTGAAAAAAGAATGCAACTTCTTAGTATCATTACAAAAATGCTTTAGACCTCCCAGAGCTTTTGAAAGAGTTTCAAAAACCTCCAGGAATTCCAGACTCCACTTTAAAACTGCTGTTCTATATGATGTAGTCTAAATTGTAAGGAGATTTCATATACAATTATAAAGAGTTATACAGTTATATTCATTACAAAAATAGTTGTTAGTAAACTTTTTTTTTTTTTGAGATAGAGTCTCACACTCACTTGGAATGGAGTGCAGTGGCTCGATCTCGGCTCACTGCAA
The DNA here is from genome assembly GCA_963573385.1 of Cacajao melanocephalus. Lineage (NCBI taxonomy): Eukaryota > Metazoa > Chordata > Mammalia > Primates > Pitheciidae > Cacajao > Cacajao melanocephalus. The sequence goes on from CAUYLG010039670.1 coordinate 11,815, forward strand.
GCTCTGCCTTGTGGGTTCACACGATTTTCCTGCCTCAGCCTCCTGAGAAGCTGGGATTACAGGTGCACACCACCACACCCAGCTAATTTTTTGTATTTTTAGTAGAAACAGGGTTTCACTATGTTGGCCAGACTGGTCTTGAACTCCTGACCTCATGATCTGCCTGCCTCAGCCTCCCAAAGTGTTGGGATTACAGGCGTGAGCCACCTTGCCCGGCCAGTAAACTCTTTTTGTAACTAATCCTGAGACTAATAAAACAATATTTAATACTTATAAAGTACTCCCTCATATCAAGCTCTGTGGGAAGAGCTTTACAAATGTTATTTCACTTAATCCTTGAAAGATTGTGCCATTAATGACTTACTGTACCATTTAACATGTGAAGAGACCAGGCCTTGCAGAGCTTAAGTAACTTAACCAAGTTCACGTTATTAGCAGACCTGAAACTTAGCCTTTGAGCTTAGATAGTCTGACTTCAGACCACGCAAGATCCTAATGAAGGCATCTTATTGTCCCTTTAGAAAAGGTTGCTCAGCACTGAAAATCATTATCTTACTTAATCCTTGCAAAAACTCTGTGAAAATGACTTCATAATCCTGATTTTACTGATGGGCAAATAGAGCCAAGCTGCACAGTTGGCATCCAGTAGGAAGAGATGCTGATGGCCTGTATGCATCCTGTGCCACTTGTCTTTGGTTTCCAATGTGGATTGGTCTAATGCAGAGACTGTTCAAGGCAGGCCCCAGATTGTGGGAAGAAAATAGTGCTTGTTTTTACCTGTATCTTAGAAATAAGGAAAAAGGTATCTAATACATAGATTGATGCTTGTCCTTCATGGGACCGTTAAGTGAGCACATAAAATGTGAGAAGCATCCTGAGGAGAGTGGATGGCTCCTGATAGAGGGTTGTTACTCTTATGGCAAATGATGAGTGTCCGTCAAGGAGCTTTATGGATTTAATACTTGTGGTTAGATAAAATAATACTTACAGAACAGACGTGGTTTAAAAAGATTTCTGATAAAAAACAGAACAAAATAAATATCAGAATGAAGCAAATCCTAATAATTCAGATTCAAATAAAGAAAACGCTAGACTTGACCCATTCATTAAACTTATTGTCACCTTTTCATCAGCAATACTACAGGATTATTTCCAAAAGTCAGTTTAACCAGTACTAGAAATGAGTTGGCCTAAATATTTGAAATTATCAGGAGACTATCTGGACTATGGATTTTCATCCACCATAGTTAGTTGTGAATCTCAGGAAGTAAATATTGTGCAAATGAAAACATGAAACCATCATGATTAGGAAGATACTATAAGACATCATCTATCCCATCTTTAAAATATTTTTTGAAATTTCTTTTCTTGATGTACATTTATAAGATAGATAGTATACTAGTAGGGTAGTAGAGGAATATAGTTTATTAGTCTTGAATGAGTTATATTCAACAAGTTCCTATTCACAGAAGTCCTTGATCAAAATGTTTTGGTAATTCCTGCCCTATATTTGATTAAATGGTACCTAGCTCTATAATGAAGCTCCAGATTCTTTCCAGCTCTAATATTCTATGATTCTGACTTTTTGTCAAAGGTCTGAATTCAGGGTGGAAGGAAAAAACCAAAATTCTATTTCACACTATTTTTTATTGTAACACGTAGAAATACCAGAAATTATTTTCTGTTGAGAGCCAATATACTCATAGAGCATTACTTAGCAAACAGTTAAGTGCCTCCCTCATATAATACATGTTTACTCATTGTTAAATGACTTCCTAGCACTTTTTAATAGAATGTATTTGCTGTATTCTAAGTGCCTACTATCTCATTTCTCATTTTGTGCTTGTTAAGAACACCCTAAATTTCCTGTAGAAACCATCCTTCCCCAATAGTTCAGTCCTAAGGCCTGGGGAAAGGAATGTTTTTTTAATGCCTAAGTCAAGTGGAACCTAACAACATGACTCAGCTCAGGTCAATGAGGAGACTGAAATGCTACTGCCTCTGTACGTGCGTGGATGGAGGGCTATAGCTGCTGGCAGATGTCTTCTTACTACATGGACTCTAAGATTGAAGCCTGGAGAGAAAAGCAGGGCAAGGGGATGGAAAAAAGTCTCTGACCAATGCAGTTCCTACGAAATTACTACCATGTGACTTTTAAATTCAGTGTTACTTAAGCTTACCAACATGTTCTCAAGACTGCTCTTTATGAAAGATCCAAAATTGACTAACATTAAAATCTTTAAGAAAGTATGAATAAAGTCTTTTCTTCTCTGAGGTTCAGACCTTTATTCCCTGTAGGAATACATTTCTAGCAAGGTGTTTCTGGAACATAAAATCTTCAGGCTGGTCTCTTATTTCATGGAGAGGGAATTTTCTGGGTTATTTTCTTTTCTTTGCTTGCTTTCTCTTCTCTTCTTTTCTCTTCTTCTCTCTCTTTTTCTTTTTTCTTTTTTTTTTGAGACGGAGTCTCCCTCTGACATCAGGCTGGAGTGCAGTGGCGCGATCTCAGCTCACTGCAACCTCCCCTTCCTGGGTTCAAGCAATTCTCCTGCCTCAGCCTCCTGAGTTGCTAACACTAAGGCTCATGCCACCATGCCTGTCTCCTTTTTTTTTTTTTTTTTTTGTATTTTTAGTAGAGACGGTTTCACCATGTTAGCCAAGATGGTCTCTATCTCCTGACCTCATGATCTGCCTGCCTAGGCCTCCCAAAGTGTTGTGATTACAAGCCTGAGCCACCACGCCTGGCTTCTGTGTGATTTTCTTGGATTTTTTTTTTTGGTCACTCACATGGACTATAATTATATGAATTGTTAATTCCTCTCTAAAGGTAAAGAAAGGGTAAGAAAAATATATTGCAAACCAAATCTAAACTGAAAAATAGCAAGAAAGCAAAGTAACTAGCAGAACAATTAAAAAAACAAGAATAGTCTAATAATATAAATTTTTAGATGTTCAATTCCATTAACTAGAAATTTCTACTAATCAGCACCTTCACAGAACAAAGTGCAGTCACTGTTGCTTTATCTAATGACAACCCTAAGCTGTCACTGCAAGCCCCCTATGTGTGTTGGGCTTACTTGGACTCTGATGGCTTTGGTTTAAACCTTTCTGACTTACATCTCAATTTTCCCAACAATATACTCATACAAAGTAGGAATCTGCTCTTTGATCTTTCTCAGCATAGTCATAGGGGGAAAAAATTGAAAAAACAAAAGGAACAAAGTAGACAGATGGAGTTGATGAGTATAAAGAAATAGCACAGAACTCTTGGGTACATGCAACCTATTTAGATACAGACTAGACAATGACCATGATTTCCCCTGGAGTACAAAAATACGTAAAGAATTACCAGGTGCTGGTAGAAGAGATATGAAGCAAGCTGTGAAAATAGCATAGTTACTGGGGGGCTGTTGTGATTTGCATTCTTAATTAAGCATATTTTCTGTTCTTATGAAGCAAGAGCCAGATTCATTGTTCTTAGCACAGTTCAACAATCTTTTAGGAAATCTTGAATAAATGAAATGTAGCTAAGTCATTAATGATCAAAACAAAAACATCCCATTAAGAAAATGCTTATTTTCTCCATAGGAGTTTCCTCTCCTTTGTCAATATTTGTTATTACAATCAGGTAATTAAGTGCTTGTAGTATACCCAGTAAATATAGTTGGTTAACTATCAGTTATGTAACAATTTCCCTGAAGTTCCACATAAAGGAGTCTGTCTCATACTCTCATTAAGCATATGCCCATCAGCCCTGACCACTGTACATTATAATTATTTGTTACATGTCTCATTCTCTCTCTCCTACGAGACTATGAGCACATTGAGGATATGCATTTTTTTTTATTATAAGAAGGGCTAATAGGCCGGGCACAGTAGCTCACACCTGTAATCCCAGCACTTTGGGAGGCCAGTGTGGGCAAATCACCTGAGGTCAGGAGTTTGAGACCAGCCTGACCAACATGGAGAAACCCTATCTCTACTAAAATACAAAAATTAGCTGGGCATGGTGATACATGCCTGTAATTACAGCTACTCAGGAGGCTGAGGCAGGAGAATTGCTTGAACCTGGGAGGTGGAGGTTGTAGTGAGCCAAGATCACACTCCAGCCTGGGCAACAAGAGTAAAACTCTGTCTCAAAAGAAAAAAAAAAATTTACTGAGTGATACTTATACGCCAGATTCTATTTTTCTATTTTAAGTGTAAGATTAGTTATTGGATTTAAACCTTACAAAACTTTATGAAATGGGAACTATTAGTATTCTCATTTTTGAGAGGAGGAAATTTAAACTCAGAGGCATTAATTAGCTTGAGTTCACAAAGGAAATTAGGATGTGATAGACCTATAATGTTCATCCAGGCAGTTTCAACCCAGGGGTCTTACTCTCAATCACTTGATGATCCCACTTAGAAGACTCTGTTGATTATAACCAAGAATCTTGTAAAAGCTAATGTTTATCATATGCTTTCTATGTGCTGGGAATGTATACCCAGCCTTTTATATCTATTAACTTATTTTTTACAATGCTCTAGTAATATTATAGCTATTTTAGAGATAAGAAAATAAACAAAGAAATATTAATTGATATTCAAATTTAACATAAAAATGGACAAAGTCAGGATTAAAGTCCTGGCAGTTTGGTTTCATAGTTCTCAGCCACTTCCTATTGCTCGATACATTATGATCACATCACTAGGATGCTAGGATCCGTAACAAGTTGGTCAGATCTCAAGATATGAGGAGTATAAAGGGTTCTCGGGATATTTAAATTAGCTATACTCACTGAGCTCTTCCTGTCTAACTGGATCTGTGTAGTTCTCATGTCTTAAATTATCACACTTTGTCTTAACTGTACCCTGATGCGAGAAATCATAGCACCTGCATTTATAGTTGAGGCTTAGCTGGAGTTGAGAGTTGAGCACTATTCAGCTGAGTTTCCTGTCAAATAAGTAGAAAGGAGATTTTCATTGCCTAATCAAAGAAAGTGCAACTAAAAACATACATTTTTTTCCTTAGATTCAAGAAATATATCTTTAAAATAAATATGTTTTCTAAGTTTTCTTTTTCATTACTTCCTGGGCTTGGGGATAGTTCAGATATGGGTAACAGTCCAATTTCTAGCCATTTTATAACTCAATTTAAAAACTTTCAGTAGTTCCCAGATTTCTACTAAGTTAAGAGAAAACTCCTCAGTCTTTCGTTAAGACATCCCACAGTCTGGCCCAAACTACCTTCCCACGTTTGCCTCCTGTGTTTTATTTTCTTTGTGATGATCTTATACCTCAGTCAAACAAAGATTCCTACCCTCAGGTTTTCATCTACCTAGAATGTTGAGTTGAAACTCAACTCCCAACTGGTTTTATCATTCCAACTCCAAGGCTTCCAAGTTTCCTCTTCTCATGCTTTTTTTTTTTTTTTTAGACAGGCCCTTGCTCTGTCACCCAGGCTGGAGTGTAGTGGGTGGCATGAGCACCGCTCATTGCAGCCTTTAGCACATAGACTCAAGCAGTCCTCCCACCTCAGCCTCTCTAATGGCTGGGACTACAGGAATGCACCACCACTCCTGGCTAATTTTTTAATTTTCTGTGGAAATGAGGTCTCCCTATGTTTCCCAGGCTGGTCTCAAACTCCTGGGCTCAAGTGATTTTCCCTCCTTGGCATCCAAAAGCACTGGGATTGCAGGCATGAGCCATTATGCTCAGCCTCTTCAAGCATCTTGGGCAATTCAATAATTTTGTCTTCTGCTACTATTCTGCTAAAGTTATTATATTGTCTTATTGTTAGTTCTCATTCATTCATTCAATAATTACTCATAAACATCAGTCATATAACCAGGATATGTGCCAAGAGCTTGAGATTAAAAAACGAACAACACACATGGCCCCTGCCTTCTTAGAGCTTATAGGATGTCAATGGTCAGTAACTGGGCTGACAGACATTTGAGTGACATGTCTTGTCTCACACTCTATTTCATCAGTGATGCATCCCAAGCACTTAGCACAGTGTCTGTCACATAGTAGGCACTCCATACATTTTTTTTGTCAAATAAATAGAAGACACATAGGTTCTAGAAAATAGCCAGGGAGTGAAAAGGATTCACAATTTATTTTCCAAACATGTTTTTACCAAATCTTTGCCTAGACAAAGTACTAATTTTACTTCCATACTTCTGCATTGGATAGGTAAAATGGTGTTTTACCTCACACTCGAGAGTGTTACTTAGATTTAGTGCTCAAATTCAAGCCTTGCTTGCTTATATTTCAATAAGTGGAAAAAAGGAGAAAAATGTCTTTACCTCCCCAGCATCTAACACACTGCCTGGCACACTGTATATACTCAATCAATGTTTGCTGAGGAAATGAGTGGATAGGTAGGAAGAGACAGAGGATCAGAAGGGAGGGAGGGAGAAAGGGAAGGATGAAGGGGAAACATAAGACAGACTGAAAGGAGAAAGAAAGATGGTAATAAAGACAGGCCTCTAAACATTCTGGGTAGGTGAAAACCTGAGGGTAGGAATCTCCCAGTTTCACTGGAATATAAGATCATCACAAAGAAAATAAAACACAGGAGGCAAACATGGGAAGGAAGTTTGGGCCAGATTGTGTCTTAATGAAAGACTGAGGAGTTTGTTTTTAACTTAGCAGAAACTGGGGAACTAATGAAAGATTTTAAAGGGAGTTATAAAATGACTAGAACTTTGCATTGGGAAAATTAATCTCAGATTCCACAAGGAGAGAAATCTATTTCATCAGTGATGCATCCCAAGCACTTAGCACAGTGCCTGTTGCATAGTAGGCACTCCATACATTTTTTGTTAAATGAATAGAAGACACATAGATTCTAGAAATATCCAGGGAATTAGAAGGATTCACAATTTATTTTCCAAACATGTTTTTACCAAATCTTTGCCTAGACGTAGTACTAATTTTGCTTTCATATTTCTGCATTGGGTAGGTAAAATACTCATAGTTTTTTTTTTCATTCAAAAGCAGCACATAGAAATGTGTGTGTATATATATACACACACACACACATGCACACACACACATATATATGTATATATATAATGCTTAGGAATGAACCAAAGGAAACATTTATTTCAGAAATATAATTCTGTTTAATTTATGTTATCCTGAAAGATTTTGACACTGCTTAGAAATCTGCTATCAGAAGCTTTAGAAAGATCCACGTAAAACAAAATATTTCTCAACTAAAAGGGCAGAATTTATTTTTAGAAATAACTCTTTTTTTAAGCTTGGGAATAGGATCTAATAGAGTCTCACACAGAAACGGGTGTGAGCGCCAACAGACCTTGGGATATAGTCTGTATATTTGTCCCTGCCCTAATCTTATGTTGAAATGTAATCCCCAGTGCTGGAGGTGGAGCCTGGTGGGAGGTGTTTGGATGGTGGGGATCCCTCATGAATGAAAGGTTTGGCCCATTCCCTTGGTGATAAGTGAGCTCTTCTGAGTTCACATGCGATCCAGTTGTTTAAAAGTGGATAGCACTCTCCAACCACCACCATGCTCTCTCCCTTGCTCCTGCTGTCGCCATGTGAACTGCCTGCTCTTGCTCCACCTTTCGCCATGAGTAAAAGCTCCCTGCAGCCTCCCCGAATGCAAATGCCACCATGCTTCCTGTACGGCCTGCATTAACCATGAGCCAACTAAATCTCTTTTCTTATAAATTACCCAGTCTCAGGTGTTTCTTCATAGCAATGCAAGAATGGCCTAATGCACCTTGACTTTTGGTTTATTTCAACCCTTTTATCATGTTCTGTGATAACTTTTCTGTGATTTTATTCCATGTAATTTTTGGACAAATATTCATGTCCTAATATAGAGACTTTATTAGCTGGGCTACTTCAATAATTCTTTTTTCCCACTTACTTCTCAAGCATGCCAAGTGGTCTTCAAATTTGAGATATTCTCATGGGAATATCTATGGTTATATACAACCCTAAAAGTACACCTTAAAATGCCATTCTTTTCTTCTCTTTCAGAAAACCATGTAGTAATGGAATTTGGTGAGAAAAACATTGTAGGGATAAACTCAAATAAGCTCTAATTATTAAAAGTTCATTTAAAATTTTGATAATACTTTTATTAGTAACAAATTACAATACACTGATATGAGGAAAATGTGAATTTTAAATTACATACAATCTAAAATACATGAAAATTTTAAAAATCAAATATGAAAATGGTATTACAGTGTTTTCAATGTTATCAGTCTTTTCAAAAATTATTTTTAAGACTTTGTTAACTTGTCCATTTTCTATTTCATTGATTTCTACTTTCATTCTTCTTGCTTCTGTCTTCTTACTTTGCCTTTGATTTGTTCTTGACTTTTTTATGATTCTTAAGATGAAAGCATAGATTACTAATTTTAGATTTTTTTTTCTGATACAAGTATTTAAAACTAAAAATGTCCTCTAACCATTGCTTTAGTTGTATCTCACACGTTTTTGATGTTTTATTTTCATCATCACTTAGTTCAAAATATTATCTAACTTTATTGTGATTTCTTCTTTGACTCATAGATTATTTGATTTCCAAATATTTGTTATTTTTCAAGTATCTTTTTCTTATTAATTTATAATTTAATTCTGTTATGGTAAAATAATGTACTGTGTATAATTTTCATCTCTCAATATTACTGGGATTTGTTTTATGCTTCTTAGTGATTGTTTCACATGCCCTTGAATAGAATGGGTATTCTATATTGTTGAGCATATTTTCTATAAATGTTAATGAGTCAAATTGTTTGACAGTGTTGCTCAAATCTTTCATACGCTTACCCATTTTTGGTCACCATTTTCTATGAATTATTGAAAAAGTAAGGTTGAAAAGTAAATTTTTTAACTATAATTGTGAATTTGTTTATCCATCTATTCCATTTTGTAAGTTTTTGCTTCATACATTTTGGAATATTTTTAATAAAATTCTTCAGTCTGAAAGAAGATGAAATCCTTTACAAACCCAGATCTACAGAACAGAATGAATAAGAAATTACAAGAAATGGTAAATATGTAGGCAATAGAGATTTTTTCCTATGTCTTAATTTCTTTAAAATATAATTGTTTACAGTGAAGATAATAACAATGCATTGTGAGATTTATTATAAAGTGGAGGCAAATAGCACAAAGCAGGAGAAACAGTAAATAAAAATATATTGTTGTAAAGTTCTTACATTTAATATGAAATCATATAGTTCCAACATAAAATACACCATAATACATAAATGATACATTTTATAATTCCTAGTATAAACACATAAAAGAAAAACTGAAACACAAATAATTGAGATAAAATAGAAGTGTAAAAAATAATCCAAAAAAGATAGGAAAAACAAAACAATAAGTGAAGAACAGATAGAACAAATAGAAAACAAACGGCAAGACCATAGTCTTAACCCTAACTTTGCCAATAACACTAAACACTCTAATCAAAATGTAAAAATGGTCACACTACATTAAAAAAAAAACAAGACCCAACCCCATGCTGTTCACAAAAGATACATATTAACAGTTTAAAAGCAAAATAATAGCAAATGTATATATTATGCAAACACCAATTAAAAGAAAGCTGAGCGGCTGTAGTATATAACAAATTAGACTTCAAGATTAGGAGTATTACTAGAGATAAAAGGGAACATTTACTAACAGTATCACAAAAATCTGGCAATGTCAACCCACATCTTGCCAGATTTTTCAATGGCCATTAATACTGATGGATCTTGAGATACTGATAGAATGTCTTAATATGGACTACAAACGCATGGTTTTACCACTACTTCTCTCTTCACTTTTGTCTCTATTATTCCTTGCCCTCTAGAGAAACTGGCCATCTTTCTATTAACTCCTCCTTCTTCAGCTCTCATCTCACGCTTCCCTTCTTCTGAGTCTTCCTGACATCGTGTTGAGTTAAATTCCTCCCTTATACAGACTCATTACCACTGTTAATACTTATTCCTCCTTTGTAACACACTTTTTCAATGATTAGGGCTGTTCTATTTAGGTCTATCACTAAATGAGATGAAAGTAGAGACCAGATCTATTTTCCTTTTCATAATGCCAAGCACAGTGACAGCACACAACATACACTCAATAAATATCCCACTGAATGGATGGATAGATAGCTAGAAGATACATTGATTGATCTTGGATCTTTAAAATGACTCAGAGATCTCTTAAACCTTTGAAAAGAATGCTTATTTTCCAGTCTTAATCCACCTTGGGCCCTCTTTATAACTACATGCTAAACCCAGAACACTGAAAGAGTGTCATCAATATCTAAATAACTAAAAGAAGTCATCAGCATACAACCAACATACTTTGGAGGTTCTTCTCTCCAAACTCAGCCCATACCATGTATTTGTTTGATAATTAACCAGTGTACAAGGCTGATGCTGATGTAAAACTGTCAGGTTGTTAAACGTACATATCTCAAACTCATCACCACAGGTAAATATGTAAATGTGATAAACAACAGATGGAAGTCTGGACTACCTTATTTTAAAATTTCAGGTGTTCAGATGAAAATGATCATTGAAAGAAAAGGGTAACTGCATAAAATAAAATAAATTCAAAGAAATACATTTAATTATAGTAAAGGGCTATTTTCATTGTCCCTCTAGTGTTTGAAGGTCCTGATTTCTAAAGGATCTGAATTAGATCCTTCTGCTAATCTGCTACTATTTGTTTTTCTCTCAGTTGGCTAGTGCAGTTGGGGTTTTAAAAATCTTGTTTTGTTTTTTTACATTTTCTCCTAAGGACTATCGTTCATTTAGATCATGAGAATTTCAGGACAGCAGCTGCGGAAAACCATTGTTTACGGAGTAAATGCCATAAGACTTCTTGTTGATTCTATCTGCTCCTGAAATGACTTAATAATAATTGATTAGGCCCAACAGGTGTCTGGCCCCTAATTGAGTCAATCCCACAATAGTACATAGATGGAGGAAAAGAGCATCCCAAGAGCTTTTGTGAGCTACTTCAATGATTTTTTTCACTCCCTGTGTTTTGTATGTTGACTTTGGTTGTCATCACAGTGAAAATTAACTTCCAAAAAGAATCACTGGCTGAGTTCCATCGATAGACTGAAAATGATCTAAGCCCTGTACCCAGTTTGTATCTGCTCACACATCTCATCCCCACCCGTTATTACGCCACTGAACACAGTTATTTAAAAAGTGCTTTCTGAGTAACTGCCTGAAGTAATTATTCATAGAATCTTTTAAAATGCAAGATATAGCCAGAATAACTTTCAGTATCTTTGAAACTTTTTTAAGTTTCAAGCTAAGTGGGCTTTGTTATTCATTTCATAAAGAAGACATCTGATTGCATCAATAGGTGGTTTAGCATTTCTGGCAAATGTATCCATTAAGGAATGGGGACTTAAAAATAGCTCAATTATTTGAAAATATTGGGCAAACTTCATATTCAACAGAAATGCTAAACCACCTATTAATGCAATCATTCTCTTTGCACCTACACTCATTTTGAATATCACTATGGAAACCAGGGAAACTGTCCTTAGTGAAATATAATGAGGCTTTAAAAAAATACATTTCAAAATCACCTGCAAACAATAGCCTCCAAATCAAATGTTCTAGAAATGGTTTTTAGTTTTTCTCTTCTTTTAGAATCCTAAACATAATTCAGTTACCTAACAAAGAAAAGTGCTTTTGAATAAAGAAATTTAGCCTTCATATTTCTTTAGAAATACTAAAAATTTGGAACAAATGTGAATAAGCATGATTTTCTTTGTTGGTCTTTCTGATTATTCTGAACCAGACAGACAAAAAGAGAATATACTGGAATACAAGGGTCATCTGAGTTCAAGTTATTCCAAACTCAGCTGAAACAGGAAATGCTGGAAATCTCATGAGAAATTAGTTGTATTTCTTGAAGAAAAAAGGAATAAACCTTATGTCAATGGGTTTTATTTTTGTGGAGCTGATGAGGTCTGTTTGCAACAGATGAATAGCCATGCAGTTCCATCTAGCATGGAGGTAGGTGGAAGAAACCTTCTGGGTTCCTGGAGAGCTACAGACTATATTCTTGTTGTCACTCTATTTGAAGCATCTAGTTAGGAAGTAGGATAAGCATTCATATTGTTTATAGAATGTTGAAAGAAAGAATAAATGAATATAAGCATAATCAAAAGAAGCCAAATTCTTAGTACAAATTCAATTGGCAAAGCCCCACAGTTTAGCACCTGAGAAAGATTTGAGGCTTGGAGAGAAAGACAAGGAATGAAAGCATATGTTAGGGTTTTAGTTTGTGATTATTTAACCCAGTTGTATTTAACCTTGGCTGCATTTTGAAAAGAAAATGAGTTTTCATCCATGCCTTTTGAAAATTGGACTTAAGTGGTCCGGAATATGACTCAGGCACCTCTTTTGAGGAATACATTTCTCTTTTCAAAGTGCTTACTCAGATCAAAGGACCCAAAAGTTTCAAAGGACAAGAAACAAGGAAATATGACCGGTCCACCAGCCAAGGTCAGCTTCTTATGTTGCAATACTTTTTTCAGAGTATACAGGGATCTTCTATCCCCAGTGGAACACTTGAATTGTGATATTCTATGCCAAAGTGGGTTGATATTCCCAACTGGGATTGCTTTCAGTGCTCAGCTCCTTAATTCCAAACAGAGACATTTTATTCAAGGCAAGCTAAGTCCAGCACAGCTATACTGCCCTTCCAGTCTTTTTCTCTGACACCCAGGCCTTGACGTTGGAGTCAGGTTATCAGCCCAGACAAGACTCTTTCTTGTGGTGAGTTTCTTCTTCTGGTAATTATAAAATCCATTGTCAACATTCTGTTCTGCTTAAACCAGCTAGTGTGAATTCAGTTCTCTGCAACTGAACACTGATGGACACATTCATTCAGTAATTATATCTGGCTGATACAGAGCTTATTATGAATATTCCAGATTATTGGCTCTTTGACTGCACAGACTAGATTCAGTTTTTTACAACACTGTTTCCATAGAATAGATGTAGCGCAATGTTTGACACCCAATACGTGCTCAGTAAACATTTTTAAAACCAATTAGTACATTATAATAATTCCTTCAAAGATTCTAATTCTCTTTACCTAGTGAAACAACCAAACTTAAAGGATTTTTAAATCTACTCTAATAGATATCTACTCAAGCTGTTTATCTTGTTGATTTCAATACAATCTTCAAAATCCTTTCAATGAAAAATTCTATAAAGGCTAAAAACATCCTTTCACGATGACATCTCACATACCAGCAAGATGTATATTTCTTACTACATTATCATAGCTAAGCTTTTAAAATTCTTTTGCAAGAAATTGTCATTTAGGGTTCTCATGGTTGCAAGAACTCAAAGTAATTTATGCAAAACAAATTAAATCAAAATAATAAAACATTAAATAAATACATTATACATAAACGGAATTCTTGATTGGCTTATATAACCATATTCAGATGCAAGGTTTCAAATGATGCTGTGATTCTCCTTTGTTAGACAAGCTTTCTCCATGCAGAAGAAAAGATTGCTGGCGGCAGCCACAAATGCATTTCCTACAGCTTAACCTCCTGGAAAGACAATGAATGTCTTTTCTTATTGTTTTGGTAGAAAAGCGGCTAGGAGGAGCCAACTTGGCATAGTTTTGGTTAAACTCAATCTCTGAATACCTCTGGATTATGGGACACTTTAAGTGGCTAGATCAAGTCACATACTCATTTCTGAGGCTGGGAAACTGTGGGCCATATCTACCTGAAACATCTGAAATAGGTACCTGTAAAGAATGTGTGATTGTTCAAGTGTTAGTTTTAAACAAAAGATCTGCTTCATAAATTGTTAATATCTTATTTACTAATCTTTGTAGTCATCAGTATAGAGATATAGTAAAATCAGAACACCTGAAGAAGCCTCAGAAACCCCTGCCACATCAGAGCTTATGCCTTTTTCAGTTGTGTCAGGAATAGTTCTTAATTAAGTTCAAGTTAAATTTATTTATCTGTAGTGTTAAACAACTGTTCTAATAGAGGTCATAATCTAGACAAATGTTCTTTGGTAAAAGCCCACTGATTCTATTACAGTTCCTCAAGGAAGACATTATATTATCAACAGAAATGAGAATGGGTACTGGGCAGGTAGAAATAACAGATGTTGACTACATTCTAACTCTTAGCTATATTGCATTTATATATATATCTTCTTCTCAATACATGCAATTTCAGAAATTCCTGCATTTGACACATATGAAATTGAAAGGGCATCCATCCATGCTGCAAGTTGAAGCAACCCAAAGTCCGTCTAAGTTACTGCACCCAATTCCAAGATCCCTGAAGGATATACATTTTCTTTTAGTTAGCCCAAATGAAAATTTAACAACTTTAGCTTACTGAAAAGCCCATTCAGCAAAACTCTAACAAAAATTCCCATTTAGAAAACAGAAGAAGGCTAAACAACATGTAGAGGTCTTCATCTGTGACATGATGTCCCATTAAATGGGGAAAGGAATGAGTTTCTTGGCCAATCTGGTTGCTTCTAGTATCACTCAGTAAGAGGAGTTCCTTTTTCTATTACCTGTCACAGCTTCTTATGCAAGCCACATTTGAGAGGTTCCTCTTCTGGGGAAACATTCGGTTTTAACAATTCCTGTCACTGTAGGTTCAGGAACTTGGAGATGGCCTCACGTTTGAACAAACAGCCTGGTTACCGGCCTTGGGTTTCCTTGGATCTCCCAACTTCCTTAATGTCTCGTCTTAGTGATGATTAAATTGAATTCTTGAGACTGTGTAGGTTAGAAACCAAGGCCAGGATGTGACACTTCAATCTGGACTTGTATCCGTCAATTCTCAACTAGCTGCTCACATTCACGCTGCTAATATGAACCCATGGGTTACATTAATGAGGCTGGCCTCTACTACATCCTGTACCCAGGCTTCATTCCATGGGATAGTGCCCTGTATTGGAGATAATTATTCTTTTATGGGAGACAAGAATATTCAGCCAAGTGTTTGGCGACCTTCTGTCAACAGAATTCAGCTAGTTCTTTGGCTCTTCCTGTGTCCAAAGCTTATTGTCCTCTGTGCTTCCTGCTTCCCTGTCTTTGCTAATATTAATTTTAAATAACTTGGGCCAGAAAAATTCAGCTTCTTAAATCCCCCGGGGTCCATGATTATCTGGCTTTCAGAGACTCTAGAGTCTGGCCTCTAGCAACAAGGACTTCCTTAGCATGGCTACACACTGGTTCTGTTTCCAGATGTGTCTGTTTTTAGATATTTAGCTTTTTTTAGAATTTTACTGACTGCAAAAAATGCAGCCTGATATTTTTCTTGTCTCCTAGTGCTCTAACCTCAGTGGTAATATGACCTATGTTACAAGATACAAGTGACTGTTAAATTAGCTTGTTGACTAAATGAAAAAAATATCAAGCTCTTAAAAAATTAGTTTCATTCAGAAGTCTTGCTGAGGACTGTTGGCTGAAGACTAGAGCCCAGGAGGACTTCTTCAGAGATGTTTTGTCAGACTCCTCCAAAACAGTGTTTTAGCTCACAGCTTATACAGGTAGTAGGAGTATAGTATGTTCAAAATTACAGCACAATTTGGGTTGAAGAGTACATCTGGTTACAGAGGCATAGTCACTATGCCTGTCAGATGTTATCTTATGTACAGGAAAAGGCAAGAACTAGGGTCATTTATCTTTTAAGGAGTATAGTGACTCAGGCAAGAGACGTGGGGGCTGTATGCTCTATCCTGTTTTGTCTTCAAAGCATCCCTCTGAAGCTGCAGATGTCAGAGTCAGGGGCTTTATGAAACTATGCTGGCAAGCAGAAACAAGTAAACATGGTTTCTTACATTTGCTACTTTGGCTTACAGTCAGCTGACATAAACACACCCTCATAAGACTTGCCATCTTCCAAAATGATGCTAAAAGGATCATCTTTGTGCTTCATTGCAGTTGTAAATCAGTTGAGTTTATTTCATGTTTTGGTGTTTGTCACCTATGATATTCCACTCCGAATATCTACCAGAACTCTTTTGGGATAAAGTAACAGAATCCACTTCACACCTATTTAAACAGAAAGGAGAACATGGACATATGTAATAGGGCAAAGGTGGTTTTGGGCACGGTTAAATCCAGGGGATCAAATGATATTTTCAGGTTGCTAACTCAGTATTCCCAGATAAGCCCTCTTCATGTGGTGGGAAAGATAGCCACTAGCATCCCTAAATGCATATCCCATTAGCAGAAAGAAATGATCTTTCCCAGTAGTTTTTATAAAACATCCTAGGTAGGATCTAATTGGCTCAGCTTGTTTCAGCTGTCATTACAGAACCAACTACTGTGATCAGAAATAAAATATAATTTGACTGGTCATGTCTGGCTAAATCCAGACCCTATAACTTGGGATTGGATGCAGGATTGGCCCTAATTAAATAGCCTGGAATGGATTTTCTCAAGAAAGAATCTAATTATATATTATCCTAAAGGGTAAAAAGATTTATTGTGATGTTGCTATGTACTCAATTTATAGTCTATCATTTTCAACTGAAAGCATCTTCATTGATAGAAATATGTGTGGATTACAGACGATCTGGACATACAATGGTTCCATATGATTTTTCAGCTTTATAATGGTACAACAGCAACATGCATTCAGTAGAAATCATACTTCAAGTATCCATAGAACCATTCTGTTTTTCACTTTCAGTACAATATTCAATAAATTCCATAAGATATTGAACATTGTTCTTATTTAAAAAATTTTTTTGAGACAGGGTCTCACTATGTCACTCAGCCTAGAATGCAGTTGTGCCATCATAGCTCACTGCAGCCTAGAACTGTTGGGATTAAGAAATTCTCCTCAGATTCCAGAGTAGCTAGGACTATGGGTGTGCACAAGCACTCTTGGCTGATTGTTTAGTTTTTTGTAGAGATGAGACCTCACTATGTTGCCTAGGCTGGCCTTGAATTCCTGGTTGCAAGTGATCTTCCTCCCTCAGTCTCTTAAAGTGCTAGGATTACAGGTGTGAGCCGCAGTACCTGGCCAGGACTTAATTATAAAATGGGTTTTGTGTTAGATGATTTTGCCCAATGGCATGCTAATATAAATGTTCTGAGCATAATTAAGGTAGGTTAGGCTAAGATGTGGTGTTCAATAGTTTAGATGTATTAAATGCATTTTTCACTTAAAATATTTTCACTTTATGATTTTTTTGGGGGGACATAATCCCATCTTAAGTCTAGGGGTATCTGTATATTCCAATCTAGAAATCAGAGAAGCTAAATTAGGCAGAATGTTTTGCTTCCCTTTTCTTTTCCCCTTTTAAAATGTTATTCCCATAAGATTGTTTAAGTGGGTGGGACTAAGCGGGAAGGCAGGGAGATTTTGAATGAGTTTAGCCAGATACCTGTGTCTTTTCAGGGTGGAGATAATGACACGCTCAGAAGTCAAAGGGCATAGAAAGAGTGTGTTGGAGATAAACAGGAGGGCAGTCTCAATAAACATTTTTCTGGAATAAAAACAATTTTGGTGAATCTGAGATTTAATGACAATAATTTGCAATATCTCTTTTATCATTGAAAAGGAGATGGGATAATGTTTTGCCTTGAGCCTTCAGCTCCCCTCCTACTCAACCCATCTGTGCCAACTGATTTTAAATGGCAATAATATGCTCATTAACTATCTCCCAATACATTTGACAACTGGGGAAATAATATAAAACAGAAAGCAAGAATTGGCCGTTGTTTGACAGCACTTAAATTCTATTCAGGCAGCAATAAAATTCTGCAGTAGCCAAAAGCCTTTCAAGCACTCAGCAAGTTACAAATCCTCTGATCTAAGTCTTCAGGGAAAAAGACTTTGCTAATGACCACATTCATGTAGCTTTACAGTGTTAAAGAAAGAAAAATAAGTGTGGGAGAGGTGGCTCATGCCTGTAATCCCAGTACTTTGGAAGGCCAAGGCAGGCAGACCAAGAATCGCTTGAACCTGGGAGGCGGAGGTTGCAGTGAGCTGAGATCGTGCCACTGCATTCTTCTAGCCTGGATGACAGAGCAAGACTCCATCAAAAAAAAAATTTAACCAAATTGAAGTTGTCAATTTTTCTATGGTTCATTAAATAAACGACTAATTTTACTCTTAAAAATCAAGTCTTCTTATGAATGTGACACGTTTTCAGAAAAAAAATGAGTCTTCACTCTTGTGAAAGACTATTTTGCAGGAATCTTTTTTTTTTTTTAGGAATTACTATCTTTTTATTGTTAAATATTTACAGAATGTCTAACTGAGACTTGCACATAGTAGGTGCCTCCTAAATTTTGATGATTGAATAAATCAGGGATAATTTGAATATTAACATCAGTTATATTAGAATAATAACAGAAAAAGATTGGTATGCAAAAGTTGGAGTTGAGTTTATTCTAGAGAAAAGAAAACATGTAAAAAATTCTTCTAACACACTCTAAATTTCAGTGGTTATTTATTTATTTATTTTGAGATGGAGTTTCACCCTTGTCGCCCAGGCTGGAGTGCAGTAGCAGGATCTCCACTAACTGCAACCTTCACCTCCCAGGTTCAAGTGATTCTCCTGCCTCAGTCTCCCGAGTACCTGGGATTACAGATATGTACCATGCCCAGCTAATCTTCTTTTTTTTTTTTTTTTTTGTATTTTAGTTTCACCATGTTGGCCAGGCTGGCCTCGAACTCCTGACCTCAGGTGATCCACCTGCCTCGGCCTCCCAAAGTTCAGGGATTACAGGTGTGAGCCACCATGCCTGGCCATTTATTAAATACACTCCCTACTCTTTAGATATTCTGTAGTCTCTACTCCAAGTAGAATCTGAAAATAACAGAAATATGAGATTTTTGAAATACTTGAGAAAACTCCCCCTCCAATTATTGTTGTACTGTATGTTTTTATTTTTGGCTGGTTCAGCCTACATAAGACAAATTGTCTGGAGAAACAGTTTCTTTCCTTTTTGATCCTAGTTGCTTCTAATAACTGATAGCACAAAATTGAAAGTGGGTGAACCACATTTGTTTTTGTTTTTTTAACCAATTTCATCTACAGTTTGGCTTCCTTGTAAACATGCTCAAAATTCATAAGATCTCTCTAAACTCTATGTTCAGTATACATATGTGTGATGGTTAATACTGTCAACTTGATTGGATTGAAGGATGCAAAGTATCGATCCTGGGTGTGTCTATGAGGGTGTTGCCAAAGGAGATTAACATTTGAGTCAGTGGGCTGGGAAAGGCAGACCCACCCTTAATCTGGGTGGGTACAATCTAATCATCTGCCAGTGCAGCAAGAATAAAAAGAAGGTGGAAGAACGAGAAAAGACTAGACTGGCTTAGCCTCACAGCCTACATCTTTTTCCCGTTCCTGCCTTTGAACATTGAACTCCAAATTCCTCAGCTTTGGAACTTTGATTGGCTTCCTTGCTCCTTTGCTTGCAGGTGGCCTATTGTGGGACCTTGTGATCATGCAAGTTAATACTTCTTAATAAACTCCCCTTTATATATATATATTTATCCTATTAGTTCTGTCCCTCTAGAGAATCCTGACTAATACAGTATCCATATAATTTCTTAACTTATGATTGCCAGTAAAAAAAAATTAAAAATCAAATGAATTAAAATACTGGTTGATCACGACAACAAACTGATACTTCAAGTAAACACTGAGGACTGTCTTATGGATACTATTATCATCATTTCTAATTCTAATTGCCCACCAACTGTGGCCCATTAAATTCAGGTTCTGGATGTGCATAGTGAACTAAGGTTCTTGCTGTATATTGTATACACTGGTTCTGTAACATAATTCCAATTGCAACAGAAACATCTCTCCCTAGGTTTACCATGTAGTCAGTGTACCCATGCAAAAGCGTGATGGAAAAAGAATGGGTTAAATGTAAAATTAAGCTCTAAATAGTGGAAGTAAAGGCAAGGTCCTGCAACTGATTTCCTGAAATACTTTATGCACTTCTTTTGTTTTCTTTATTTCAATTTTTCTGTTTGTTAAAGGACAGTTACATTCAAACACTTTCTAATTTATACATTAGTTATAAGGATTAATGGACTCTTATTGGTTTTAAAGAGAAAAACATATCTACTGGCAAAAAGAATGGATAGAGTCAAATAGATAAGAAGCCAAGTATGTTTCTGAGTGAGTGATTATATCGACAAAACACGACAGGGACTAAAAGAGACTGTGGCTTCTTGAGTCTTTGGCCCCTAAACTTTCCTGCATTAAAAGCAGGCTGGGACTGCACTTTGGCCCCCAGTGAGATCATGATCTCCAACGTTCTTTTCAGATGTAGCCAAGATGGTAATGGAAAAGGAAGACCTCTTGAGGGTAAAGCTAGGTCCTGTGGAGAACAGTGAACTGTAGAGGCATTCCTGGGGGTGGGTTCAGAGAATTATCAAGGAACATTCCCCACCCTCAGTGAAGTAGGGGCCCCTTATAACTTCCCAGTGGGATTTCAAACTTTTATAGACCATGACTATTGTATCTCCTGGTCTTTCCTCTTCCAAATGAAAATACATATTGCATTTATCCTGCGCCTGCTCAGTTGCTGTATATTGGACGTGCATGGGGTCAATAACTGATATAGTTTGGATATGTGTCCCCACTGAAATCTTGTGTTGAATTGTAATCCTCAGTATTGGAGGTGGGGCCTGGTGGAAGGTGATTGGATCATGGGGTGGATTTATCATGAATGGTTTAACACCGTTTCTTTGGTGCTAGTCTCACGATAGTGAGTTCTTGTGTGATCTGGCTGTTTAAAAGAGTGTGGCACCTCCCCCACTTTCTTGCTCCTGCTTTTGCCATGTGATGTGACTGCTCCCCCTTTGCCTTCTGCCATGACTGGAAGCTCCTTGAGGCCTCCCTGAAGCAGATGCCGCCATGCTTCCTGTATAGCCTGCAGAACTGGGAACCAACTAAGCATCTTTTCTTACAAATTACCCAGTCTCAGGTATTTTTTAATAGCAGTGCAAGAACAGCCTAACAATATAACGTATTCATAGGTCTCTAGATCAACGTAAAGACCATCACAAACCCCTACTATTCTTTGAGCGTGGTGCCATGAATAATAGGGTTATCTCCTATAGAGGAGTGGGTAAGTGTGCTGTGTATGTGGGCATTGAAGAGAAGTATTTGTGATATGTGGTATACTTCCCTGGAAGCAGATTATACTCTCCCAGCCTATAGATGTCAGGCTCATACATGTGACTTGCTCTGGCCAATGAAAGAAGTGACATGAAAAGAACCACAGCTGACCCTGAAGGGCATACAGCGCAAGCAAGAAATAAACAATGAAGTCACTTGTTAGAGCAGTATAGTTGGCTATACTGACATTATATGCTAATTATGGTACTTAGTCAACGTTTATTGAATTATCACCATATGCCAGACACTTGAGGTGCAAAGTTGTCTGAGGAAAGAACAATTGCAGCAGAGCAAGAGGACAACTAGTTATTCCTGGCCTAAGTGCAAAATATATGCTGAGAATTCAGGATATGGAACTAGAAACATAAATGCATTTATATTGTTTAGTATCAATCATATATACAATTGTGTGTGCGTGCATTTCATATATAGTATATCTGCTTAGCTGTAGCAGAAGTTCACTCTTTAGACTTGTAATAAACCTTCATTGCCTCATTTAAAAAAAAAAGAAAAAAACATGCAAAACATCCTTAGAGCAGCGGGCAAGCCTGGCTGCCTTTGTTGCTGCTATTTTCAGCCTGCCCTGCTTCTGTCAGACTGGGTCAGTGCTGAATGCCAGGGGCAAGATGGCATCCTTGGCAGGAGCAAGGCCATGTGGTAGGGATGTTTCAAAAAGAATCTGTGCCTAAAGGACCAAGAGGTTGTGTAATGAAATAATTCTTACTTTAGAAGCAATTGTGTTGTGAACTTTTAAATGTCAAAAGACTCTGAATTGAGGAGATACCACAAATGCCCTTGAGAAACTGTAAAAAAGCAACCGGCCACACTGGCCCTTCTTTCAAAGCATTTTAGCCTCGGCACCATAGTGCTGATGGTGCATACTCCGTAAAGGTCAGTGCTCACCAGAGCTTTATTTGGAAGGATTATCTAGGCATCAAAATATCTTACAGTTCAATTTAAGTGACAAGGTCAGAAGGAAATCCTGAACTACAGATTAAAGGAATGCCTCAGAAGGACGAGAGAGATTAATCTCGATTCTTCAGTTAGTAGGATCATTTCCAGAATTTATTAATTCACATTTCCAGAATTGTGAATTAATGGTGATACATTCTTCTAAAAAAATCATTGCTTTTGTTTGTTTGTTTGTTTCTTTTTTGCTAAGGAATTGGGATGATTATTATGTAGTTTCTTCAATCTAGGTGAAGGGTGAAAGATGTAATCTGATATCCTCAAACAGAACTTTCTTAGATTTAGTACTGGCCAGGATCTGCTGCTGAGGTTCCAAGGGCAATTCTAGATGGTGGAAGTTAAGACTCAATTATTGTCCATACTCCTAGTTTGTACACTTCTCCAGATTTGGTCATCCCCGTGTCACATACATGCGTAATCAGCTTTTTTTTAAAAAAAAAATTTAAATGCTCCTTTACAGTAAGTATTGTCCTGGAACAGGTTGTATTTTTAATGTACCTCCAAAGATAGGCCTCAGATCACTTGCCCCGTCTTAACACGTAAGTCTGAATCCTGCATGTCCAAACAGCATAAACACCAGGCAATTGTTTATTTCTTGCCCCTGATTCTGGAAAAGCCAAGTCTTTTTTGATTGGCCTCCCTTTGGGAGCCCAAACTGCGGACTGCAATTGTTATCTCTCTGTGTACCTGAACATTGAAGTGCTTCTCCCACACGGAAGTCATAATCAGCCCCTCTGCAAATTGCCCCCTTCTTTTGATCAATTTTCGCAGACGGTCTCTTACCTTATAATTGTAATCCCATTCATTCATGTGTTTGTTTGTTAATTCACTGGGATCAAATCAGCTTATAGCAAACTGGTTCCCTTCAAGCAAGTTTTCTTCTTTTCAGATTGCTTTTGCTCTGCTTTGTGTCTCTGTCCCTTGAGAATTTTCCCAGCCCCCCTAATGCTGTTTATCATGCTATGGAAACTTCCTAGGACTCTGGGGATTTTTCTAGCTTGACCCATACTCTTTAGTCTCAGGTAACCATTCATTTTTTAATTTGTCTTTCTTAATAATTGGCTGGGACACTGTAAGAAGACAGGAATCTTTTATTTGTTCTTTATTTTAAATCAAGGCTCTTTTCCTTTTTAATGTATCACTTCAGAGGACTCTTTCCTTGATTCATCCTGGGTTTCTTTAGCTTTGGCTTCTGCTTCCAGTGTTTTTCTGGCTAATTGTCCTAGCCTTTCAATTCATTTTGATTTTATCCTCTCTGGAAATATAAAAATTGATTGAAGGAGTCATGTAATTCTTACTTTAATTTCCTTGTGGACAGGGTGAGGTGGCTCACATCACCTATAATCCCAGTGTTTTGGGAAGCCAAGGCAGAAGGATCTCTTGAGTCTAGGAGGTTAAAGATATAATGAGCCATGATTGCACCACTACACTCCACCCAGGGCAACAGAGTAAGAACTCATCTTAAAAAAAAGAAAGGGCTTGTGCATGAATTGACTATCTGCTTGTGCCTGAAGCCTTTATTTCCCCCATTGAACTATATACCATATCTTAGTTACATACAAGTCATATTTTATTATATTATTAGTAATTCTATTATTGTTGTACCCCTTTCTCGAGCACATAATCACATGTTAGACCTAGGCCGAGTACTTTGTAAATATTTATCTGTGTTTTCCTTGGAATACAATAAATAGGCTATCTAGATACTTGTTACAAATTGAGATCAATGTACAAATCCATTTCAAGAGTGTTTTTTATGATATTCATTTCTTAGCTATTTAAGTACGCTGAAAAATTCAAATTTCCTAACTTATTTAACCGGAATTTCGCCCAAATTAATACCTATTGACATTTCACAAAACCAGTTTTTTTGTGGAATACACTTTGGCAATGGCAACACTGTGTCCATTTTTAATTATAGGAAACCAGGAAGGTAGATGTCAGTATCCTCATTAATAGATACACGGATAATTTCAGAATGATTAAGATTCTTGTTCAGTTGTTGAAGCAGTGAAATAACACAGTTAGGAATCAAATTTGGAGCTGTCTGACCCCAAGGCCCATGTTCCTAATTCCTCTATTTTTTATGTCAACATTTCTAATGTTATAGTAAATTTAGTTTCAGCCAGTGATATTCTTCCGCCTTTTAGCTTTCTGTATTCCTACAAACTGATCAATTTTGCATGCACTACTTGGATTTGAAGGAAGATACAATTTGCGGCCTGGCATGGTGTCCCATGCCTGTATTCCCAGTACTCTGGGAGGCCGAGGTGGGTGGATCACCTGAGGTCAAAAGTTAGAGATCAGCCTGATCAACATGGAGAAACCCCGTCTCTATTAAAAGTACAAAATTAGCCGGGCATGGTGGCACATGCCTGTAATCCCAGCTGCTCGGGAGGCTGAGGCAGGACAATCGCTTGAGGCCGGGAGGCGGACGTTGCAGTGAGCTGAGATGGCGCCATTGCACTCCAGCCTGGACAACAAGAGCGAAACTCCAACTCAAAAAAAAAAAAAAAAAGATTTGCAATGCTTTGTGATCTCCCTAGCCGTGTTTTCCCTTCACCAGCACACTTTAGTGACATTTATCCATTTTGATTAGTCAATTCAGTGGTGTTCTGGAGCAATCTCATCCTGGCTCCTGAGAACCAGCTGTAAAATTTCCAGGAATTTTCTGAGCCAGTTGATAAACACAGCCTTAACTTAAAATTAAACTAAATAAACCTACAATCAAATGTTATATTAAAAACAAACAATAAATGCTTCAAACTCATCAATTTCTACTTATTTTACTAGTCCCCATGTGTTGAGAGTTTTTTATGTCCGTTGTGGCTGTTTGGTAGAAATGCTATATAATTGGTAGAAATGCTATATAAAAATGTGCTCAGCGCATCTCTTTCCATAACATCGATAACTTGAAATTGACCATGGTGGGAATATTTATACCACACAAAAAATGCAAACACCGCAGATCACAGCTTGATTTATTGTTTTGTTGATTGTCTAAATTAGTACCTTCCTAGATGGTAGCACCTAGGCACATGTGGCTATCAAGCACTTGAAATATGACTTGTACAAATTAAGATGTTAGAAATACAAAATACACATCAGATTTTGAAGACAGTATGGAGAAAGAGAGCAAAATATCTCTAATAATTTGTATATCTACTACAAATTGAAATTAAACTATTTTGAATATATTTGTTCAAATAAGATATATTATCAAGGTTAATTTTAATCAGTTTATTTTCTTAAGTAGTTACTGGAAATTTACATATATATGGCTCACATTATATTTCCATTGGACAGTGGCCTAGACCTTAAAAAGTGATGATGGAGAAAAATGTTGGCAATACAGATACATAAACTTAAAAGTATGTTTTTCCTTTACCCATCGCATCATGAATACTGCACACACACACACACACACACACACACACACATACACACACACAAAAGGAAATAATCTTCCAGTATTCAAAACTGTTATCTGGTTTAGCAAAGAAGTTACTCACATCATTGACAAACAAGTGAAGTTTTGACATATTAGTTGTTTCACTTTAATTTTACTTATTAACATAGATGAAAATATAAACCAGCACTTATTTCAAAACTACACTTACTTATCAATTGCAAATGTAGATTTACTATGCATACATCCATAGATGTATTTTGGCAAATATGAGTGAAAGCATCCTTTGAGAGTCAATTGACTACATTTAATTTACAATAATAAGTACTTTGTAGTCTATTATTATTTGTAAATTTGCTTGATACATCCTATATATCAGTAACATTTATAATAAACTTATGTACATATACATAGATATGTACATTTTTTTTCTGAAAGCAAGTTATTGAACATTTACCAGCACACCACTGGCTCCAGCCCTTTCATCAGCTGCCTTTGTCCATCAACTCTTCATTCTTATAAAATTAGCATCTTACAACACATCTTTGCATATCACAATGGCAAAATAACTACGGTCAGAAACTGAAGAACATACAATTAAAACAAATACAAATTAAGAAAATAAAGTTGATCCATATCTATGTGCAGAAAAAAGACTGATTAGAGCTTAAAAATCTCAAGGTAAGTTTTAAGGTAAGTCAACTGTGTTCAATATAGAAAATTAAGAAATCAAAATTAATCAAATCCCTTCTCTGACTGTTTAAATTCAACCAATGTCTTTCCAAAAATAGAATTTAAAAGAATTTAAACAACTGAAACTTATTTAGGTGATATGTGGTACTTGCTGTTTTTTGACACAAGGGCTGTGATTGCTGTTTACTTTTAGGTCAGAATCAGCTCTTCCTCTATGTTTACTTAAGCCCACTTCATTAAGTTTGAGACAGCCCATCTGTGAGAGATTGTACTTGCTCTCAAAGTGCTTCATTAATTAAATTATTGCACAAAAAGTGTAGAACCGCCACTCTTACAAGTGCTATGTTGAGTGGCCTACCCTCCAAAGACAGAGAAGCCTGCTCTGAGGCTGTGGAACTGTGAGGCGTGAAGCCCTAGCAGGAAGGAGAAAAGGATGCTAAGATGCCTTCTGGGTGCAGGAGGCAGCTGGGGAAAGAGCCCTGTCGGGGAAGGGAGCACCGCAAACAAAAGGAACTGAAAAAGGCTTTTGAGGATAGAACAAAGAAAGCAGTGAAAAGGGAGTTGCTTCAAGATAAGGTCAGAGAGGTAGGATGGCTCAGATCTACATGTAAACATGTTAACAGTATTCTATTTTACCTTGGGAGGTGTTAAAGTGAACTAAATATGACCTGAGAAGGACTCTGTACTTCTATATTTGAGTCCTTGGGGACAAACTGCAACCTAGCTTAATAGGTACACAAGATTGAAAGCCTAATTTAGGAGTATGCGCCTGTAACAATAGCTGAGTTTTGGCTAATCCCAGCGCTGTGCTTCAACCAGTCATACACTGCTGAGTGTTCGAACGGTGTTCAAATAAGACAAACACCGACCTGTCACCAATCCAGCTGTTCTGTACCTCACTTCCCAATTTCTGTACGTCATTTCCCTTTTTTGTCTATTAATAGTCTTCCACCAGGTAGCTGCACTGTAGTCTCTGTGAATCTGTGATGATTCTGGGGGCTGCCCAATTTGTGAATTGTTCGTTGCTCAGTTCAATCCTTTAAGTTTAATTTGGCTGAAGTTTTTCTTTTATCAGACGGATGGGAGGCCATTGAGGTGGTATTGGTCAAAGGGAAGGCAGTAGTGTTGACGGACATGGATGAGAGCAGGTGTACATTCTAAAAGGTCAATGCTAGCTACAGAAAAAAGAAATAATTGGGCGGGAGGAGATACAGTATGGAGAAAGGAGGATCCATTCTAGGAAGCTATTCCCAGGTAGGTGGGAGAATATAGTACTCTGGAACAGAGAAATAGTAGTGGAGAAGAAAAAGGTGGATGAATCTGAGAAACTTACAGAAGGCAAAATCACCAGGATTTTATGTAATCTCTACTTAAGACAAACACTGTGCTTCTCACTGAATAAAAAAGCCATTGGCCTGTCCTCACTAGAGCATGTGCAGTCAGCTATTTCTTCTACCAGTTGGAGGGAATTTGTGCTAGTCAGATACCCATTTGTTGTGTTTCCATCTGGATCTGGAGAAAAGGATCTGAGCGACAGGCATCCCAGGAATGGAGCAAAGCATACTGGCTCAGGCATGAGGAAGCCACACCCCAACCCTGCCTTTCAGGTGCCAATGGAGAACGACCCCTTCAGCCCAACCACAGTGCTTTACATGTCTGAACTCTCAGATCTCCTAAGTGGAGATGGTCAATTCAGGCTCTTATCTTTGACATGTTGAGCCATTGCTACTGGCCTACTTGTTTTGTTATTGTTTTTGTTTTTAAATTTTACATTGGGAATGTTCTCAACTAAAAAATTTAACATCATCCACCATTTTCCTCACTCTTGGATGTCTATTAGATCTCTCTCTCTTGCCTGGTGAAATAGATTTTCCGATGTTTCTATGTGCTGGAAGAAAAAAAAAGAAAACAGATTGTGCAACATAGTGAGACCTTGATTCTTAACACAAAAATGTTAAAAATTGGCCAGTCATGGTGGTACATGCCTGTAGTTCCAGCTACTCAGGAGGCTGAGGTGAGAGGATTGTTTGAGCCCAGGAGTTCAAGATTGCAGTGAGCTATGATTACACCATTATGCCCTAGCCTGGGCAACAGAGCAAGACTTTATCTCAAAAAAAATTCTTCAGAAAAAATATGTATACATGTGTTTGCATAGAAACCACCAAGATATAACAAGTTACTCAATTTTAAAGCCTTCAATAATCAATCATGCAACAGAGCTCTACAGGTTTCCATTTAAGAGGTATATAGTACTGCCAAAAAGAGAGAAAGAAATATTGATGGCTTTTAAAAAAGTTTACCTAAATTTGATTTGTCTTCACATAGAAAGTCATCCATTTTGTTCTATTTAATTAGAACATGATGAGCAAAAGTGTTTACTTTTCCTCAGGTAATTGTTCATCAAAGTTGTGTCATTGTACCATGTGACAAAAGTTTCATATTTGATAAGAAAAATCCTTGGGCTAAAATTAATTTTTCGAGATCAAAGTTACTGTACACTGGGGTCCGTTGGGGGGAAATAGGGGAGGGACAGCGGGGGTGGGGAGTTGGGGAGAGATAGCATGGGGAGAAATGCCAGATACAGGTGATGGGGAGGAAGGCAGCAAATCACACTGCCATGTGTATACCTATGCAACAATCTTGCATGTTCTTCACATGTACCCGAAAACCTAAAATGCAATTTAAAAAAAAAAGAAAGAAAACATCCACTCATTGTGAGTTACCTTGCTATTTTAAGTGGTGAAATAATCAGTGGTCACTAAATGATGTCATAACTGTGCTGTAGCCTAAGTCACACTGCAGAGTGTTACAGCCTATACACATCAAGTCTTATTTGAACATTAGCCAAGTGTACAATCATTTGTTAATGCTCTCAACAAGTGGTTTCTGGGATCTTTTCCTTAACTGAACTCGTCTAAAACAGACTGCAAGACACCCAAATCAAGAAAGTTTAAAAGTATTTATCTCACTAAGCAAAGAAATGTTTATATATATAATTTCATAAATATGCAATTTTACATCTATTTAGCATATTTATTAGCATCAAATAATATATGTTATTTTCTATATTGTTACAAAGCATAGTATAGTACCTTTTCCATTATAGACAATACCGAAAGTGATAGTTGAGATTCTTGAGAATTAGTTAAAAATCAGTACCTAAGAATCAGATATATTCTGTAAGTATCACTGAGACAAAACATTTCCTGGGGCCAGGCATGGTGGCTCATGCTTGTAATCCCAGCACTTTGAGAGATTAAGACCTGCAGATCACTTAAGCCCAGGAGTTCAAGACTATCTTGAGCAACATAGAAAAACCCCATCTCTACAAAAAAAAAATTTTTTTTGAGACAGTGTCTCACTCTGTTTTCCAGGCTGGACTGCAGTGGCACGATCTCGGCTCACTGCAATCCCCACCTCCTGGGTTGAAGCAATTCTCCTGCCTCAGCCTCCTGAGTAGCTGGGATTATAGGTGTGCACCACCATGCCTAGCTAATTTTTATCTTTTTAGTAGAAACGAAGTTTCACCATGTTGGTCAGGCTGGTCTCAAACTCCTGACCTCATGTTCTGCCTGCCTTGGCCTCCCAAAATTCTGAGATTACAGGCGTAAGCCACCGTGCCCAGACAAAAATGTTTTTAAAAGTTAGTTGGGTGTGGTAGTGCACACCTGCAGTTCCAGCTACTTGGGGGGCTAAGGTACGAGATCACTTGCGCCTGGGAGGTTGAGGCTGCAGTGAGCTGTGATCATGCCACTGCACTCCAGCCTGAGTGACACAGTGAGACCTTCTCAAAAAAAAAAAAGGGGGGGGGAATGTCTGGACCAGAAGCAAGAAGAAGTAGGAATATAATTATAAGCAAATTAATGGTATAACATCCTTAAAGAAACAAACTGTTGGTCAGAAGGAAGAATGGTTGGAACATAGAAAAATGAATGCTTATCCACACATTTGACCAAGGAAAAGGATGGCCCACTCTGGGACTTGACCAGTCCTAAGAGAAAAATTTCTTTATTATGGTCGCACATTCTTCAGACTCCCTGGCACTCTTATACAGAATTATGAACCTTTCTTGACCAGATTCCAAGCTTATCAGGTCACCTTCTGACTTTAAACCTTTCAGGATGCTTCTTCATGAAGAGTGTTCCCCATCTCTTACGTTTCTTACTGCAGCTTATTAAATATTATATCTATACAACCATCAACAGTTTGGTTAATATGACTTTTTCCTCAGGAGACTGAACTACTGTTAGCATACTGACAAAATCCTGGGAATAAAACAAACCCTTATACATATGCATATGTGCACAGTTTTAATTTTTTGTAGGAGACTGATTTAAATGTTTTAAAAGCTCTACCGTGATAGATAGACTTCAGCAGTTTTATAAAGAACCCAGTCAGCCCCCTGTAGAGCGAGAGTCTAAAAGAAATTTTATTTCCTTTACCTATACTTTGCACCTAATTATTTGTTTTGTTGAAGTTTTAGACTTCTATGACCCTTAATGGAAATAAAACAGAGTAATCATCCTTGCTTCAAAGTACAGAGCCACTTCAGGATAGAGACAGCAAAATGTAACAAAGAAGCAGGCAGTGAAAAAAAAATACAAAAAGGTTTTCAGAACCTTCTGAAGCAGGTCTCCTTAGAATGGCTTGAAGAGAATATTAGATGTAACCATATAAACAAAAAAAAAGCTGGGCGTGCCGTGGCTCATGCCTGTAATTCCAGCACTTTGGGAGGCCAAGGCAGGTGGATTGCTTGAGTCCAGGTGTTTGAAACCAGACTGGGCAACAAGGCAAAACCCTGTCTCTACAAAAAATACAAGAATTAACTGAGCCTGGTGGCACACACCTGTATTCCCAGCAATTAGGGCGGCTGAAATGCGAGGATCACTTGAGCCCAAGAAGTCAAGGCTGTGGCGAGATGTGATCGTGCCACTGCACCCCAGCCTGAGTGACAGAGCGAGACCTGTCTCAAAAAAAAAAGGTAAACCCCTCACTTCTACGCTTCCATTATTACAAGTATATAAGAGCTGACTATAGTCAGACTAGCAAAAATATTCCAAAATGAGTTTTACAAAAAGAGATATAAGGCCAAGTATTTGAGACTAAAACACAGCAAACCACTACTGTATACCTGTATACTGACATGTGCTGCCAATGGTAGTGCGGTAGGACTGCATATTTTAGAAACAGGAAGAGACCAGTTGTATGATATAAGAAATAACAGTGTTGCCAGGCATGGTGCCTCACGCCTGGAATCCCAACACTTTAAGAGGCCGAAGTGGGTGGATCACTTCAGGTCAGGAGTCCAACACCAGCTTGGCCAACATGGTGAAACCCCATCTCTACTAAAAACACAAAAATTAGCCAGGTGTTGTGGTGGGCGCCTGTAATCCCAGCTACTTGGGAGGCTGAGGCAGGAGAACTGTTTGAACCCGGAGGCGGAGGTTGCAGTGAGCCGAGGTCACACCAATGCACTCCAGCCTGGGCAACACAGTGAGACTCTGTCTCAAAAACAAAGAGAAAAGAAAATAAAAAAGAAATAACAGTGTTTAGCAAATCAAATGTGCTATCCGTACAATAAGATTGGCAGGGTTTTTATAAGTGCTTTCGGCCCCAATAATTTTTGGAAAACTCTAAAGGAGAGTGGTGGAGTTTAGGTGCTGCTGAGAGAGAGAGAGAGAGAGAGAGAGAAAGAGAAAGAGAGAGAGAGAGAAGGGCACTTAAGGTTTAAAATTATTTAAAAGTTAAAAATATTTTAAAATATCAAGAGTAGAAAACAAGAAACTCAGAAATATTAAATGGTAAGACTAGGACTCTGCTAATATATTAAAAAGTGACAGGTATTTTAATGTAAAGGAATAAAGAATTAAAGGTAAAACTGGGAATAGATACAGGCCGGGTGCAGTGGCTCATGCCTATAATCCCAACACTTTGGGAGGCCAAGTCAGGTGGACTGCTTGAAGTCAGGAATTCAAGACCAGTCTGGCCAACATGGTGAAACCCTGTCTCCACTGAGAATACAAAAATTAGCCAGGCATGATGATGCGCACCTGTAATCCCAGCTACTCAAGAGGTTAGGGCAAGAGAATCACTTGAACCCAGGAGGCGGAGGTTGCAGTGAGCCCAGATCACGCCACTGCACTCCGGCCTGGGAGACAGAGTAAGTAAGACTCCATCTCAAAAACAAACAAAAAGAATGTTAAAAGATAAAATCAAGATGCTTTAAAAATAAAAAATAAGACAAGACAAATAAAAATGGGTCAAATATATTCAAACAACAAAAATTCCAAAACAGGTTTTTCAAGCATTTTGGGGCCAATTTTTTTGTTTGTTTCATTTTTGTTTTGAGATGGAGTCTCACTCTGTCACCCAGGTTGGAGTGCAATGGCATGATCTCAGCTCACTGCAACTTCCGCTTCCTGAATTCAAGCAATTCTCCTGCCTCAGCCTCCTGAGTTGCTGGGAATACAGATGCATGCTACCACACCCAGCTAATTTTTGTATTTTTAGTAGAGACAGGGTTTCATCATGTTGGCCAGGCTGGTCTGGAATTCCTGACTTCAGGTGATACGTTTGGGACCAAAATTTTTTTAACTTTTTATTATAGAGCATTCATATATATATATATATAAGAGAACAGTAAGGTGCACTTATGTACCTCACCTGCTCAACAACCATGAACCTATAACCAACCTTATTTCACCTGCACTTCCTACTTCCTTTCTCCTCCTCTCTCGTCCACCTTCTTCCCCCGGCTTCCCCTAACCCAGATTCTTTTTTGAAGTGCTCTATTAAACACCGCTTCTCTCTGGGTGGTGTGCTCATTTAATGATACTTATGCCCAATTCCTCAAGCTTTCACTATTGGATTATCAAAACACTCTCATTCTGGTTCTTAAGACTCTTGTTCATCATAAAACTCCATTCCCATTTTCATTTCCAGACTTTCCTCCTACCCCACACTGTTTTCCCCTGCTCTCTGCCCCTTCTTCCCTAGTGCAGACTAGACTTGCCTCCCAAGGCCAAGTGTGGGAGGAATCATGGCCCACCCTCTCATAGCCAGTTCTTCCAGATGCTTACCCAGCTGTGTTGCCAACATTTGAACAAAAGCAGATTCCCATTTGCCAACTTAGTGAGGCAGGGAACCATTCCAGAGTTGCCAGTTCTCTTGTGGCAACAAGGAAGAACAAGTGGGATGACCCACGACCATTACCACTTGAGACTGGGGAAAAGGGGGGGAAGAGTTGTTACTCCTTGAACTGTGCATTCTCTCAAAAGGCACTCCCTCCTTGCCCCCAGTCCTCCTGGGAAGAGGTTGGCTGTGCTGTTTCTGTTTGATGGCCACTATTCTCACTTAGAAGTGAGTGACTCTACACTTTTTCCACTCAACTGTTACAGGACTGACTGGATAATTTGTAAGGCCCAGTGAAAAATAAAATGCAAGACCCCTTGTTCAAATATGATGCGGAATTTCAAGGTGGAGGACATCAGCAAGATGGTGGAATAGGAGGTTCCTGGCTCCAATTCACCTCACAAAAATACTGACTAGCAACTCTTCACAGACACAATGTCTTTGTGAAAACCCCCGAACCCAAGGATTAGGTGGCTGAAGCATCCGGTGTGGAGCTCAAAAACACAGAAAAACTGCCTTCAAAGGAAAAGGGCAATTTCGATTTGACTATATCACCCCTCCCTGAGGCCATACAGCATCCCACCAAGAAGAGTCCTTTAGACCTACAGTTTCTTCAGTGGGGAAAAGAAAGTCTGAGGCAGACATACAGCCATCCCAGTATTCTGGGGCACTCCCTGGGAGTCCCACTGCCATCTCACCTCACAGGGAATGCTAAGGGAATTAGCAGGACTGGACTGCATGCAGTCAGGTAGAAATAAAGAGAGAGAGTGGGGCTCACAGCAACCAGTGTCAGGATATTGATGGTGGCACCAAGTCCCTGCCATTAGCATTGCCCAAAGAGAGAGCTCAGCCAACCTACACCCAACTGCGAAGCACAGCCTGCAGCCCTACCTGACCAGGGAGCCTAGCGTACAGCCCACCTAACTGTAAGGCCCAGACTGCAGCCCTGTCAATCTAGCAACCCAGTAGCAAACCTGACTGGGAACAGAGAACAGCCAGCAGATCCATACAACCAGGGAGCCCAGTCTGCAGCCTCATCCTACCATGGGCATGGGCAGCAGCCATACCCAACAGAGACCCAAGGAGCAAGCCCCAGTGGCCCACAGACACTATCAGCTAGCTGTTTCACAACCCCAGGCTGGGCTAACTGATGAAGATATTTCCCTGCCAAAGCAAGCCTGTAAAGGCTGACAAAGAGAGGGCTGCTTCCTCAAACACACAGACACCAATGCAAGAATAAAAAGATCATGAAGAATCAGGAGAATGTGACACCACCAAAGGAAGCTAACAAAATTCCAAGAGTCAACCCTAAAGAAACAGAGATCTATACACTGACAAGCAAATAATTCAAAATAATCCTTTTAAGACTTCAGTGAACTACCAGAAAACACAGATAACAAAACAAAATTAGGAAAACATGTATGAATAAAATGAGAAGTTAACAAATAAATTAAATATCTAAAGACTTTCCCAGACAAACAAAAGCTGAGGGAGTTCATCACTACTAGACCTGCTTTACGAGAAATGCTAAAGGGAATTCTTCAATGTGAGATGAAAGAACACTAATTACTAACATAAAAACATATGAAAATATAAAACTCACTGGTCAAAGTAAGTACACAGTTAAATTCAAAATATTCTAATTCTGTAATGGTGGCATGTAAATTATTTATCTCTAGTACAGTCATTCCTCAGAGATATTGCAGGTTTAGCTCCACACCTCCACCGTAAAGCAAATATCTCAATAAAGCATGTCACATGAATTTTTTGGTTTCCCAGTACACATAAAAGTATTATTTATGTTAGGTTGTAGTGTTTATTAAGTGTGCAATAGAACCATATCTAAAAAAAATGTACAGACCTTAAAAATACTTTATTGCTTTAAAAAATGCTAACAATCACCCGATTCTTAGCAAGTTGTCATCTTTTTGCTGGTGGAGGGAGGGTCTTGCCACAATGCTGATGGCTGCTGACTGATCAGGAAAGTAGTTACTGAAAGTTGGCATGGTTGTGGCAATTTCTTAAGACAACAATAAAGTTTGCCACATTGACTGAATCTTCACAAAAGACTTGTCTGTAGCATGTGATGCTGTTTAATGCATTTGCCCACAGTAGAACTTCTTTCAAAATTGGAATCAATTCTCTCAAACCTTGCCACT
Source organism: Cacajao melanocephalus (assembly GCA_963573385.1). Taxonomy (NCBI): domain Eukaryota; kingdom Metazoa; phylum Chordata; class Mammalia; order Primates; family Pitheciidae; genus Cacajao; species Cacajao melanocephalus. The sequence continues at coordinate 47,346 of CAUYLG010039670.1, forward strand.
GCATTATCAACTAAGTGTATGTATAATTTTAAATTCTTTGTTGTCATTTCAACAGTGTTCACAGCATCTTCACCAGGAGTATTTTTCATTTCAAGAAACTATTTTATTTGCTCACACATAAGAAGCAACGCCTCATCTGTTCAAGTTTTATCATGAGGTTGTAGCAATTCAGTCAGATCTGTAGGCTCCACTTCTAATTTGAGTTCTCTTGCTATTTCTACCATATCTGCAGTGACTTCTTCCACTGAAGTCTTGAATCCCTCAAAGTCATCCATGAGAGTTTGAATCAATTTCTTCCAAACTCCAAACTCCTGTTAAAGTTGATATTTTTATCTCCTCCCATGAATCACAAATGTTAATGGCTTCCAGAGGGACGAATCCTTTCCAGAAGGCTTTTAATTTACTTTACCCAGATCCATCAAGGATATCACTATCTATGGCAGCAATAGCCTTATAAATATAGTTATTAAATAATAGGATTTGAAAGTTGAAATTACTCCTGGATCCATGGACTACAGAATGGATATTGTGTTAACAGGCATGAAAATAACATTGATTTCCCGTATATTTGCATCAGAGCTCTTGGGTGACCAGGTGCATTGTCAATGAGCAGTATTGCTTTGAATCAAAGCTTTTTGCTGAACAAAAGGTCTCAACAGTGGGCTTAAAATATTCAGTAAACCATGTGTAAACAGATGTACTGTCATCTAGCCGTTGTTGTTCCATTTAGAGAGCACAGGCAGAATGGATTTAGCATAATTCTTAAGGGCCCTAGGATTTTCAGGATGGTAAATGAGCATTAGCTTCAACTTAAAATCACCATCCGCATTAGCAGATGAGAGTCAGCCTGTCCTTTAAGCTTTGAAGCCAGGCATTGACTTCTCCTCTCCAGCTGTGAAAGTGTTAGATGCCATCTTCTCTCAACATAAAACTGTTTCACTTACATGGGAATCTGTTGTTTAGTGTAGCTACCTTCATCAGTGATCTCAGCTAGATCTTCAGGACAACTTGCTGCACCTTCTTCAGCACTTGCTTCTTCATCTTCTTTCATGTTATGGAAATGGCTTTTTCCTTAAGCCTCATGAACTGCCAGCTTCCAATTTTTTTCTGTAGCTTCCTCACCTCTGTCAGCCTTCGCAGAACTGAAGAGAGTTAAGGTCTTGCTCTCCATTGGGCTTTGGCTTAAGGAAATGTTGTGGTTGATTTGATCTTCTATTCAGACCCTAAAGCTTTCTCCATATCGACAATAGGCTGTTTCACTTTCTTATCGTTTGTGTACTCACTGGAGTAGCACTTTTAATTTCCTTCAGGAACACTTTCTTTGCATTCACATCTTAGCCATTTGGTACAAGAGGCCCAGCTTTCAGCCTCTCTCAGCTTTCAACATGCCTTCCTCACTGAGCTTAAACATTTCTAGCTTTTGACTTAAAGTGAAAGATGTGTGACTCTTCCTTTCACTTGAGCACTCAGAGGCCATTGTAGGGTTATTAATTGGCCTAAGTTCAATATTAGTGTGTCTCAGGGAATAGGGAGGCCCAAGGAGAGGGAGAGGGAAAGGGGAATGGTTAGTGAGTGAAGCAGTCAGAACACATACATTTTTTACACTCACCATCTTATATGGTGCAGTTTACGGTACCCCAAAATAATTATAAAGTGACATCAAAGGTCACTGATCATAGATCACTATAATAGGTATAATAATAATGAAAGTTTTGAAATATTATGAGAATTATCAAAATGTGACACAGAGACACAAAGTGAGCACATGCTGTTGGAAAAATGGCACCAATAGACTTGCACAACAAAGGGCTACTACAAATCTCCCATTTGCAAAAAATACGATATCTGTGAAGCACAATAAAATGAGACATGTCTATATAAAGGTTAAATTACAAAACTATTAAAAAATAACCATAGCTACAATAACTTGTTAAAAGATATACAATATAAAAAGAAGTACATTGTGATCTCAAAAACATAAATGTCGAGATAAGTAAAAGTACAGAGTTTTTGTATGTGATCAAAGTTATCAGCTCAACATAGACTGATATAACTACAATATATTTATATAAGCCTTGTGATAAACATGAGCAAAAATCTGTAATAGATATAGAAAAGATAAAGAGAATGGAATCAAAGCATATCTCTACAGAAAATCATGTCACAAAGGAAGACAGCAAGAGAGAGAGAAACAAAAGAAGCACAAAACAGCCAGAAAACAACAAAATGGCATTAGTTAGTCTACACTTGTTAGTAGTTACCTTGAATGTAAATGAATTAACTTCTTCAATCAGAAGACATAGAATAGCTGAATGAATTTTTAAAAATAAGCCAAACTATATGCTGCCTACAAGATATTTATTCCAGCTTTAAGGACACACAAAGACTGAAACTGAAGGAATAGAAAAAGATATTTTATGCAAATAAAACAAAAAGAGCAAGGATAGCTATTTTTACAACAGACAAAATAGACTTTCAGTCAAAAACTGGCACAAGAGACAAAGAAGATCAACATATAATGACAAAGGGACCAATTCACCAAACAATATAACAACTATAAATATGTATACACTCAACAACAGAACACATAAATGTATAAAGCAAATATCAATAGATCCAAAGAAAGAGACAGAAGCAATACAATAATAGTAGGGATTTCAACTCCCTACTTCCAGCAGTGGACAGATCATCCAGACAGATAATAAGGAAACACTGGACTTGAACTACATGCTACACCAAATGGACCTAACAGACATATGCAGAACATTCCATCCCATAGCAGCAAAATACACACTCCTCTCAAGCACGCACGGGACATTCTTCAGGATAGACAATATGTCAGGCCCAAAAACAAGCTTAACAAATTCAAGAATATTAAAATCATTCTGAGTATCTTTTCTGAACAAAATGTTTGCCAGAAATCAGTAACAAGAGGAAAATTCACAAATGCATAAAAATTAAACTACACACTCCTGAGCAACCAATGGGTCAAAGAAGAAATCAAAAGGGAAATCACAAAGTATCTTGAGGCTCCATTCTGAGAGACACCGGATATAGAGCCAGAACTGAAAATGAAAGAATTAAGAAAGGTTACATACAAAATGGTGGTAACTCCCCCAAGTCCCCTTCTCCCACAGAACTTCAGGAAAGCAACAATCAGAGTTCTGCCTCTTCCCTCCATGCCCAAATCTCCCATCCCAACTAACACACACCCAGGGCAGAACATAGAGCACCTGTCTCTGGAAAAAAAACTAAACCGAGACCTTCAGATCACCAAATAGCCTCACGGGGAAGCCCCCTAGCCAACAAACCTTACCACTCACACACACACACACACACACACACACACACACAGCTTCCAATCAGCCTTCTGGTATCTGACTAACTCTTACTATAGACAGGCTTAGAGACCAAAACAAACAGGTAAAAAAGAGAAAACCCAAAAAAAAAACAGACAAAATATAGAGCTGAAAATAACTTCAAATAAATTATAATACCTCACAGAGTTAAGAATATATACATATCTATGAAGCAAGAACAATGAGCAATCAGAAATTAAACAGCTCTTGAAAATTAAAAAATATACAGTTAGGGGGACGGATCCAAGATGGCCGATTAGGAGCAGCTCAGGATTGCAGCTCCCAGCGAAAGCACAGAGGGTAAGTGGACGCTGCATTTCCAGACGTATTTTTATTGCCCACAGACCAGGAGATTCCCAGGCAGAGGAGTCCCACGGGTCGCCAGCGCAGCTGTTTTGGCCTGGGTGGCTGTCTTGGCCAGTGCCCCGGCACAGCAGTTCTCCACAGGCACAGTTTTAGCTGGCGATTGGAGCTATGGGAAGACAGAGTCGCCCATTCAACTGATAGAAAAGGGGACTGAAACAGGGAGCCAGGCCAGGAGAGTCCCAGTCAAAAAAGCACCATGAATGTCAGCGCAGCTGTTTCGGCCGGAGAAGGCACGGTGGGTCCCTGCATGTGAAATCGCACAGATCCCGGTGCCTTTTCAACAGGTGACTGGAACACCTGGCAGACACTAGACCGTTCGCTCTGAGGCAGGGAGCCAGGTGATCAGGCTCAGCTGGTCCCACCCCCACAAAAAAACAGCAATCTGAAACACTCTGGATTGAGAGTTTCACAGCAAGCACAGCTGAACCCCGGATGGTCCAGCTCTGTGGGGGAGGGGCGTCCGCCATTACCGAGGCAGTCCACCAATATGGAGGTAGTCCAACATTGCCTAAGCAGCCCGCCATTACAGAGAGAGCCCCCCATTATAGAGGTGGGCCGCCATTGCCAAGGAAGTTCTAACTATACCCGCATAAACAGGAATTCAGGGAAGTTCACACTGCAGCTGGGTGGAGCCCACAGCTACTCAGCAAAGCCTCTGTAGGCAGACAGTGACAAGGCTGCCTCCTGGCAGGGCAGGGCAGCCCTGAAAAAAGGCAGCAGGACAACAGAAACTCATAAAAAAAAGCCCTAAATCCCTGGGACAGAGCACCTGGGGAAAAAAAAGCGGGGGTTTATGAGTTCTGCTGCAGCAGATGTAAACGTACCTGCCCAGCAGCTCTGAATGAACAATGGAGCTCACAGCTCAGCACTTGAGCTCCTATAAAGGACAGACTGTCTCCTCAAGCAGCTCCCTGATCCCCATATATCCAAAGAGTCACCTCATAAAGGAGAGCTCAGACTGACACCTAGCGTATCCTTCTGGGACAAAGATAGCAGAAGAAGAAACTGGCAGCAACCCTTACTGTTCTGCAGCCGCTGCAGGTAATCCGCAGGCAAGCAGGGCCTGGAATGAACCGCAGCAGTCCTATAGCAGAGGGGCCCGAATGTTAGAAGGAAAACTAAGAAACAGAAAGAAATAACTTCATCATCAACAAACTGGACGTCCATTCAGAGACCCAATCTGAAAGTCAACAACTACAAAGACGACAGGTGGATAAATCCACAAAGATGGGAAGAAACCAGTGCAAAAAGGATGAACACACCGGAAGCCAGAACACCAATCCTCCTACAAGGGATCACAACTCCTCACCAGCAAGGGAACAAGGCTGGATGGAGAATGAGTGTGAACAATTGATAGAATCAGGCTTCAGAAAGTGGGTAATCAGAAACCTCTCTGAGGTAAAAGAAAGTGTTCTAACCCAATGCAAAGAAACTAAGAACCTTGAAAAAAGACTTGACGAAATGTTAACAAGAATAAACAACTTAGAGAGGAATATAAGTGAATTGATGGAGCTGAAAAACACAACATGAGAACTTCACGAAGCATGCACAAGTTTCAACGGCCAAATTGACCACGCAGAAGAAAGGATATCAGAGGTCAAAGATCAACTCAATGAAATAAAATGAGAAGGCAAGATTAGAGGAAAAAGGGTAACAAGGAATGAAAAAAGTCTCCAAGAAACATGGGACTATGTGAAAAGACCTCATCTACGTTTGATAAGTGTACCTGAATGTGACAGAGAGAATG
>CAUYLG010039671.1:0-17502 GCA_963573385.1 Cacajao melanocephalus
TTGATGCAATTTCAGAAGCTTTACCCCATATGCTGAAATGTTCACATAAAATGTGGATCCCCATGTGAAATCCCTTGGCAATATTCAGATTAAGTTTAAGGGCTTAATATTTAAACATTCATTCATTGAAAACCTAAAACAAAAACTTAAGAACTAGCAATTTTGTTAATGACAAGGTAGAGGGCAAATGTAGCACATAGCTTGCTTTTGCAACTCAGTGGGTATTATCAGAATTCTTTTAAAAAGTACCTGAGATGTGTCATCAAACTAAACACTTGGAATATAATTTAATAGTGAAATAATCAGTGCACTATAGACATGACCTCATTTTTAATGGCTGCATATTACACTATTTTGTAGATAGGCCAACTTATTTCTTATTGATTGGTTATGACAATGCTATAATAAATATACTTAGCATACACATGTATATATGCAACATATTTATATGACTATTCTTAGTGAAATTTCATTTCTACTAAAAATACAAAACATTAGCCCAATGTGGTGTTGTGCTCCTGTAATCCCAGCTACTTGGGAGGCTAAGGCAGGAGAATCACCTGAACCCAAAAGGCAGAGGCTGCAGTGAGCTGAGATTGCACCATTGGCCAAGGGTTTTTATTGTGTAGATGAAGTCTTATAGCCTGTAGCCATCAGAGAGAAAAGATGGTAAATATATCTTTTCAGACTTTGAATATGTCAGGCTCTTAGATCATCTCCCCTAATCTGGGAATGCTTGGACATGAAGAGATCTGGTTACATTAATAGAGACTTTTTACAGACGCAAATTTCCCAGAGAAGACAGCTTTGTAGGGCCATTTTAATCTCTTGACCCTGTGGCAGCCTTTTCAAAATGTGTCAAATAAATACATTTGGGAGTAAATTATTTTGATTTCCCTCAGCATCTGCTATCTGTAATGCTGTACAGAGTCAGCTTGAAAACTTAGCCATTGATATGAGTTCATGAAACTCATTGGTGAGATTTTATAGTTTGTAAGGTGTGACTCCCAGGCAAAAGAATTGGGACAAAAGAAAAAATGGTCAGAGTTTAATCCTCAATATAAATCTGTCAGTGCTTTAAGCAGTGAAAAGATTTTTTTTTTACATTTTACGGACTTGATACTAATGGAAAGGACAGGTTTTATATATACATGTATTATAGCAGGAGCAGCCACGAGAAACAGAACTCTCAAACACTGAACAGGGAAGGAAAGGGTTTATTATGGCCGAGAGCCGAGTAATAATTTGTCTAAACTCAGCTCGTCCAACAAAGGAAGTTTCTGCCTTTATATAGGCTTATACTCTAGATATTACACGTGGAAGAATCTTAGGTTTACAGCCTTAGAAATCACATATGAAAGGGTTTCAGGTTTACAGTTTTAGGAATCACATGTGAAAAGCTTTGGTCTCCAGATGGAGGAGTGGGGTGGGGGTTTGATCTTGTTTTAAGTAAAAACAGTGTCTTCCAGAGTTTCCCCAATACCAAGCCTGTTATTTACAGGAAGGTGAGTCAGGAGGCACCGGCGGGCCAGCCTTTTCTTCTATTGAAATACAGCCAAGGGGGAGTTGATCCCAGATGCCTGGGTCTCCTTCCTCTCTCTCTCTCTCTCTCTCTCTGTCTCTCTCCATAGAAACAAGCTTGAAGTAAGGTAAAGGAGTGATTGGATTTAATTTCTTCACATACAAAGCACATTACATTTATTTTACTTCATAAAGATTAAAAATGAATTTATAATATTCTTTTTCTTAGTCCATTTTATTTATTTATTTATTTATCTTTAAGTTCTGGGGTACATGTGCAGATTGTGCAGGTTTGTTACATAGGTATACACATGCCATGGTGGTGGTTTGCTGCATCCATCATCCCTTCATCTACATTAGGTATTTCTCCTAATGCTATCCCCCCACAATTCCCCATGTCCTGCTATTCCTCCCCTAGCTTCCCACCCCGCAGGCCCTGGTGTGTGATGCTCTCCTCCTTGTGTCCGTGTATTCTCATTGTACAACACCCAATTATGAGTGAGAACATGTGGTGTTTGGTTTTCTGTTCTTGTGTCAGTTTGCTGAGAATGATGGTTTCCAGGTTCATCCATGTCCCTGCAAAGAACATGAACTCATCTTTTTTCATGACTGCATAGTATTCCATGGTATATATGTGCCACCTTTTCTTTATCCAGTCTATCCTTGATGGGCATTTGGGTTGGTTCCAAGTCTTTGCTATTGTGAACAGTGCTGCAATAAACATATGTGTGCATGCGTCTTTATAATAGAATGATTTATAATCCTTTGGGTATATACCCAGTAATGGGATTGCTGGGTCAAATGGAATTTCTATTTCTAGATCCTTAAGGAATCGCCACACTGTCTTCCACAATGGTTGAATTAATTTACACTCCCACCAACAGTGTAAAAGTGTTCCTATTTCTCCACATCCTCTCCAGCATCTGTTGTCTCCTGATTTTTTAATGATCACCATTCTAAATGGCGGGAGGTGGTATCTCAATGTGGTTTTGATTCTCATTTCTCTAATGACCATTAATGATGAGCTTCTTTTCATATGTTTTTTAGCTGCGTAAGTCTTCTTTTGAAAAGTGTCTGTTCATATCCTTTGCCCACTTTTTGATGGAGTTGTTTTTTCCTTGTAAAGTTATTTAAGTTCTCCATAGATTCTGGATATTAGCCTTTTGTCTGATGGGTAGATTGCAAAAGACTTTTTCCCATTCTGTTGGTTGCTGGTTCACTCTTTGATAGTTTCTTTTGCTGTGCAGAAGCTCTTAAGTTCAATTAGATCCCCTTTGTCTATTTTGGCTTTTGTTGCCATTGCTTTTGTGTTTTAGTCATGAAGTTCTTGCCCCTGCCTATGTCCTGAATGTTATTGCCTAGGTTTTCCTCTAGAGTTTTTATGGTGTTGGGCCTTATGTTTAAATCTTTTATCCATCTAGAGTTAATTTTTGTATAAGGTACAAGGAAGGGATCCAGTTTCAGCTTTCTGCATATGGCTAGCCAGTTTTCCCAGCACCATTTATTAAATAGGGGATCTTTTCCCCATTGCTTGTTTTTGTCTGGTTTGTCAAAGATCAGATGGTTGTAGTTGTGCGATGTTCTTTCTGAGGATTCTGTTCTGTTCCATTGGTCTATATCTCTGTTTTGGTACCAGGACCATGCTGTTTTGAGTACAGGAGTCTTGTAATATAGTTTGAAGTCAGGTAGCATGATGCTTCCAGCTTTGGGGTTTTTTTTTTTTTTCTTAGGATTGTCTTGGCTATGTGGGCTCTTTTTTGGTTCCATATGCAATTTAAGGTGGTTTTTTTCTAATTCTGTGAAGAAAGTCAATGGTAGCTTGATGGGGATAGCATCGAATCTATAAATTACTTTGGGCAGTGTGGCCATTTTCATGATATTGATTCTTCCTAACCAGGAACATGAAATGTTTTTCCATCTGTTTGTGTCCTCTCTTATTTCTTTTGGCAGTGGTTTGTAGTTTTCCTTGAAGAGGTCCTTCACATACCTCGTTAGTTGTATTCCTAGATATTGTATTCTCTTTGTAGCAATTGTGAATGGGAGTTTGCTCTTGATTTGGCTCTCTGTTTATATGTTATTGGTGTATGGGAATGCTTGTGATTTTTGCACACTGATTTTGTACCCTGACACTTCGCTGAAGTTGCTTATCAGCTTAAGGCGATTTTGGGCTGAGATGATGGGGTTGTCTAAATATGCAATCATGTCACCTGCAAACAGGGACAATTTGACATCCTCTTTTCCTATTTGAATACCCCTTATTTCTTTCTGTTGCCTGATGGCCCTAGCTCAAACTTCCAATACTATGTTGAATAGGAGTGGTGAGAGAGGGTGTCCTTGTCTTGTGCCAGTTTTCAAAGAGAATGCTTCCAGTTTTTGCCCATTCAATATGATATTGGCTGTGGGTTTGTCATAAATAGCTCTTGTTATGTTGAGATATGATCCATTGATACCTAGTTTATTGAGAGCTTTTAGCATAAAGTGCTGTTGAATTTTGTTGAAGGTCTTCTCTGCATCTATTGAGATAAGCATGTGGTTTTTGTCTTTGGTTCTGTTTATGTGATGGATTGCATTTATAGGTTTGCATATGTTGAACCAGCATTGCATCCCTGGGATGAAGCCAACTTAATCATGATGGATAAGCTTTTTGATGTGCTGTTAGATTCAGTTTGCCAGTGTTTTATTGAAGACTTTTGCATCAATGTTCATCATGGATATTGGCCTGACATTTTCCTTTTTAGTTTTGTCTCTGCCAGGTTTTGGTATCAGGATGATGATGGTCTCATAAAATGAGTTAAGAAGGATTCCCTCTGTTTGTATTATTTGGAATAGTTTCAGAAGGAATGGTACCAGCTCTTCTTTGTACCTCTGGTAGAATTCAGCTCTCAACCCATCTGGTCCTGTACTTTTTATGTTTGTTAGGCTATTAATTGCAGCCTCAACTTCAGACCTGGTTATTGTTCTATTTAGGAATTCAACTTCTTCCTGGTTTAGTCTTGGGAGGGTGTAAGTGTCCAGGAATTTATCCATTTCTTCTAGATTTACTGGTTTATTTGCATAGAGGTGTTTGTAAGTAATCTCTGATGGTAGTTTGTATTTCTGTGGAATCAGTGGTGATATCCCCTTTATCATTTTTTATTGCATCTATCTGAATCTTCTCTCTTTTCTATTAGTCCGACTACTAGTCTATTTTGTTGATCTTTTCAAAAAACCAGCTCCTGGATTTATTGATTTTTTCGAAGGGTTTCTTGTGTATCTATCTCCTTCAGTTTTGCTTTGATTTTAATTATTTCTTGCCTTCTGCTAGCTTTTAATTTTGTTTGATCTTGCTTCTCTAGTTCTTTGAATTGCGGCATTAGGGTGTCAATTTTATATCTTTCCTCGCTTCTCTGCGGACATTTAGTGCTATAAATTTCCCTCTAGACACTGCTTTAAATATGTCCCAGAGAAAATGAATCTATAATACTCTCACTGCCTCATTGAAAAATGAAAATTGAATACTAAAATGATTAATAAATACTCAAAGCTGCTTGCTTCTTTTAAAATTTCAGTTAATTGAAATCAAGAAAATGTCTGATTTTGATTATTTAACCAAATATTTCTAGTTGTTTTTGAATCATGTGTCTTCTTGTTTACCAGTCTCATTTTCTAACTTCAGGGGAAATTGTAAATAGGCACCCCTGCCTTGTTATCAGAGTTCATAACTGAAAGGAGTTACAGGAAAACTTCCTCTTCAGGAGCTTCTGTCTCTCTCCTGGTTATCTGCTACTTCTCAATAATGATTGTAACCAATAAATTAATCTCAAAATTTATTAGATCCTACTTTAAAGGAGGCTATTTTCTGCTGTATAAGTTCCGTTTCTTGTTGTCTCTTTTTAAAATAATTTTATTTTTCCCAACAATTACCCAGACTTTAGTGGTTTGAAACATTTATTTTGTTCATGTGTCTGTGATTTGGAAAAAGCTTGGCCAGGACAGCTTGTCTCTGCTCCCCCTCAGCTTCCCCAGGGACAGCTGAAAGGCTGGAGAAGTGGAATCCTCTGAAGGTTTGCTCACTCAAGTGTTTGACTGTTGACACTGGCTGTTGGCTGGCACTTTGCTTGGGGTGGGCAGCGTAAACACTGACACTGGAACTCCCAGGCTCTCTTTGTGGCCCGAGCTTTCTCACAATGTACAGGCTGGGTTCCAAGGGCAAACAGTATGAGACAGAGAAGTCACATGGTATCCCTTTTACCACATTCTGTTAATTAGAAGCAAGTCACTAAGGTTGGACCATAGTCTGTTTTTTTAATGGGATAAATATATTTTCTCTTTTATTTTTAGTTGACATGTACATACATAAGTATGGGCTACAGAATGATACTTTGATACATGTATATAGCGTGTAATGATCAAATAATTAGGCTAATTAGCATATTTATTAAACAATTTTTTATTTCTTTGTGTTGTGAGCATTCAAAATCTTCTAGCTTTTTGAAATACGCAATAAATGATAGTTAACCATATTCACCATACAATGCCACAGAACACCAGCACTCATTTGTCTGATCTAGCTGTAATTCTATATCCATCAACCAGACTCCCCTCCCCTACTTTCAGCTTTTTGCTTGTTTGTTTGATTGTTTGTTAAGAGACAGAGTCTAGCTAGTCTAGTCTGGGCTCTGGACAATTCTCATCTAGTCACCCAGACTAGAGACAGCGGTTTGATCATCGCTCACTGCAGCCGCAAACTCAGGCTGACATGATCCTCCCACCTCAGCCTCCTGAGCAGCTGGGATTATGGGCATGCACCCCTCCATCTGGGTGTTTTTTTGTTTTGTAGAGGCAGGGTCTGCCTATATTGCCCAGGCTGGTCTAGAGCTCCTGATCTCAAGTGATTCTCCCACCTTGGCCTTTCAAAGTGCTGGGATTACAGGCTTTGTAACTGAGGGCCACGTTGTCCAGCCCTCAGTTTTTCTTTAGCTTCTGCACATGAGTGAGAATGTGCAATATTTATCTTTATGTGCCCGCACTTCACATAATGTCCTTCAGACTCATCCTTGTAGCCACATATAACAGGATTGTATTCTTATGGCGTAATAGTATTCCATCATGTGTACGTATATTTTCTTTATCTATTCATTTGTTGATGGACATGTAATTTGATTCCATACCTTAGCTGTTGTGAGTAGTGCTACAATAAACGTGTAAGTACAGGTATCTTTTTGATATATTGTTTTCTTTTCTCTTGGTTGAATACCCAGGAGTATGATTGCTGGATCCCTTGGCAGCTCCATTTTTAGTTTTTTGAGAAAAATCCATGTCATTTTCTAGAGTGGCTGTACCAATTTACATTCCTGGCAACAGCATATGAGTTCTCTGCAAACTGACTGGCACTTGTTATTTTTTGTCTTTTCAGTGATAATCATTTACTTGAACTGGAGTAAGATTATATCACATTGTGGGTTTGATTTGCATTTTCCTGAAAATTAGTGACACTGAGCATTTTTAAATATATATATTGACCATTTGTATGTTTGGTTTTTTTTAAGATTTATTTAGATCTTTTACCCAATTTTTTTTCTGTCAAGTTGTTTGAGTTCCTTGTATATTCTGGATATCACTTCCTGATTAGATGAATAGATTGCATATATTTTCTCCCTTTCTACAGGTTTTCTCTTCACTCAGTTGTTTGCTGTGCAGAAGCTTTTTAGCTCAATATAGTATCATTGATCTATTATTTGATTTTTGCCTATACTTTTAATGTCTTACACATAAAATCTTGGTGAAGACTGACGTCCTGAAGCGTTTTTGTTACGTTTTCTTCTAGTAGTTTTATAGTTTGGGGCCTTACATTTAAGTGTTTGATCCATTGTGAGCTTGTTTTGGTGAATGGTGTTAGACAAGGGTCTGGTTTTATTCTTCTCCATTGGATATCTAGTTTCTCCAGTGCTGTTTATTGAAGAGGGCATCCATTCCCCAGTGTATGTTCTTGGCACTTGTATCCAAAATCAGTTGGCTATGAATGTGTAGATTTTTTTCTGGGTTCTGTATTCTATGGCCTTAACTCCAAGAATTATTACTTCTTGAAATGCAATTCAAATTACCAAAAAACATTTAAAGTTTAGGGAAAGGCATTAATATCCTCATAATCTGTATTAATCCATTTTCATGCTGCTGATAAAGACATACCTGAGAATGGGTAATTTATAATGAAAAACAGGTTTAATGGACTCACAGTTCCATGTGGCTGGGGAGGCCTCACAATTGTGACAGGAGGTGAGAGGCATGTTTTACATGGCAGCAGACAAGAAAGAAATGAGCACCAAGTGAAAGGGAAAACCCCTTATAATATCACCAGATTTCATGAGACTTATTCACTACCATGAGAATAGTATGGGGAAAACCACCCCCATGATTCAATGATCTCCCACTGAGTTCCTCCTATAACATGTGGGAATTACGGGAGCTACAATTCAAAATGAGACTTGGGTGGGGACAGAGCCAAACTATATCATTCCTCCTCTGTCCCCTCTAAAATCTCATGTCCTCACATTTCAAAACCAATCATGCCTTCCCAACAGTCCCCCAAAGTCTGAACTCATTTCAGCAATAACTCAAAAGGCCATGCTCTGAAGACTCATCTGAGATAAGGCAAGTCCTTTCTGCTTATGAGCATGTAAAATCAAAAGCAAGTTAGTTACTTCCTAAATACAATGGGGGTACAGGCATTGGATAAATACACCCATTCCAAATAGGAGAAATTGGCCAAAGTGAAGGGCCCTATGCAAGTCCAAAATCCAGTGGGGCGGTCAAATCTTAAAGCTCCAAATGATCTTTGACTCCATGTCTCATATCCAGGTCATGCTGATGTAAGAGGTAGGTTTTCATGGTCTTGGGTAGCTCTGCCCCTGTAATTTTGCAGTGTACATCATCCCTTTGGGCTGCTTTTATGGGCTGGTGTTGACTGTCTGTGGCTGTTTCCAGGTGCACAGTGTTAACTATTGGTGGATCTAGCATTTTGGGGTCTGGAGGATGGTGGCCCTCTTCTCACAGCTCCACTAGGCAGTGTGCCCTGGGTGGGGACTCTGTGTGGTAGCTTGAATCTCATATTTCCCTTCCACACTGTCCTAGCAGAGGTTCTCCATGAGGCCCCTGTCTCTGCAGCAAACTTTTGCCTGGACACCCAGGCATTTTTAAACATCCTCTGAAATCTAGGTGAAGGTTCCCAAATCTCAGTTCTTGACTTCTTGTCCAACTGCAGGCTCAACACCATGTGGAGGCTGCCAAGGCTTGGGGCTTGCCGCCTCTGAAGCCACAGCCTGAGCTGTACCTTGGCCCCTGTTAGCCACATCTAGAGTGACTGGATGCGGGGCACCGAGTCCCTAGGCTGCACACAGCAAGGGGGCCTGGGTACCTACAAAACCATTTTTTTTCCTTCCAGGCCTTCACAAAGATCTCTTACGTGCCCTGGAGACATTTTTCTCATTGTCTTGGTGATTAACATTTGGGCCCTCATTCCTCACGCAAATTTCTGTAGCAGACTTGAATTTCTCCTCAGAAAACTTTTTTTCTATCACATTGTCAGGCTACAAATTTTCTGAACTTTTATGGTTTGTTTCCCTTTTAAAACTGAATGCTTTTAACAGCACCGAGGTCACCTCTTGAATGCTTTGCTGCTTAGAAATTTCTTTCGCTATATACCCTAAATCATCTCCCTCAAGTTCAAAGTTCTACATATCTCTAGGTCAGGGGCAAAATCCCACCGGTCTCTTTGCTAAAACTCTTTACTCGTTTCCAAAAAGTTCCTCATCTCTATCTGAGACCAGTTCAGCCTGGATTTTGTCCATATCATTATCAGTAGTTTAGTCAAAGCCATTCAACAAGTCTCCAAAATGTTTCAAACTTTCCCACATTTTTCTGTCTTCTTCTGAGCCCTCTAAACTGTTTCAACCTCCGCCTATTACACAGTTCCGAAGTTGTTTCCAAATTTTTGGGGATCTTTACAGCAGCACCCCACTCTACTGGCAACAACCTACTGTATTAGTCCATTTTCATGCTGCTGATAAAGACATACCTGAGATTGGGTAATTTATTTAAAAAAATGTTTAATGAACTCACAGTTCCACATGGCTGGGGAGGCCTCAGATCATGGCAGAAGGTAAAAGCCATGTCTTACATGGGGGCAAACAAGAGAGAAATTAGTGCCAAGTGAAAGGGGAAATGCTTTATAAAATCATCAGACATTGTGAGACTTATTCACTACCACAAGGACAGTATGGGGGAAACTGCTCCCACGATTCAATTATGTCTCACTAGGTCCCTCCCACAAAGTGTGGGAATTATGGGAGCTACAATTCATAATGGGATTTGGATTGGGACACAGCCAAACCATATCATACTCCTTATTTACGGAACTCATTAATTTGTCTTCTTTTAAGATGTGGTCTTTCTTTTGTCATTCAGGCAGGAGTGTAGTGGTGTCATGGCTCATCACAGCCTTGAACTCTAGATTTAAGCCATCCTCCTGCCTCAGTCTTCCAACTAACTGAAACTACAGGCATGAGCCACCATGTCTGGCTAATTATTTTTTAGCTTTTTGTAGAAATGGCCTCACTGTGTTGCTCTGGCTGGACACAACTCCCGGCCTCTAGTGATCACTCTGCTGCAGCCTCCCAAAGTGCTGGGATTATCGGCATGAGCCACCGCACCTGGCCTAGGTTGTTATTTTCAAAGTCTTATTCTGAGAGCCATTTACTGATTTTGGCCTAAATAACTCAAAATGATGTCCCTAAAACTTCTTTAGAAATTATTGGGAATGATGATGAAGGAAGGAGATTAGAAACTTTCTACTAAGAAAAAAACATAGAGCCATTTCAGGAGAAATAAAAACAATCAGAAAAGTAAAAGCCTAAGATCAAGTGCAAAAGTTCTGTGGCAAAGATGACGAAAGTAAAGAATATGCTATTGTGACTCTTGGTGGCTTTAACTTTGTTCTTGATTTTTTGAGTAATTGAAGGTTCAAAATTGAAGAATCTACTACATTATAGATAACATGTTATTGCAAGTAAATGTATTTCAAACTTTGTTATTGTTTTTGTATTAAAATATTATCAGCCTACTTCATTATCAAGCTGTATTATTTTATTCATGCAGTTTGATGATCTTACAGAAGAGCTGGGAGCTGTGTCTTCAAAATGGCTATATTTGTCTAAAAACAATCAAGTTCTTCAACAGGAGTTATTATCTATGAAAGAAGTACAACAGAAATGTGAAAAACTTGAGGAGGTTAACAAAACTTTGGAACAAGAAGTAGTGAATCTTAAGACACATATGGAAAAAAATATGATAGAACGTGGTAAAGCAGAAGAGTATAAATTGCAGCTAGAAGAAACAGCAAGACAGGAAATCAAAAAATTAGAAGAAATCAATTTACAGCTTAGTTTTTTTTAATCAGGTAGGCTTATCTGTAATGTGCTTTCATTTATTTCACTAAAAATTATATATATTTAATTTTGTTATGTTATTTAATTATTATATATAAACACTGTATATATATATATAAACACTATAGATAAACACTATATATATACTATATAAGCACTATATATGTATATAGTTTTTTCTCTGCTCTTCTTATAGGAATTTGCTTTGTAAAGTTTTAGAAAAAAAGTGATACCTGTTTCTCCTTTCAACTATTTAATTTTCCATCATTATTATGACTAAATTGATCTTTCAGAGTAATGATTTTTATTATGGAGTCACTTGGTTATTAAGACCAGTAGGCATAAGACTATTAGAAGAAGAAAATTGTAATTTAAAATTACATGATGCTTTTGAATTGGTCTTAAGCTACGTTGTGCAGTTTTTAAAAATTTAAATGGATTCTATTATTTTTTAAATACTCAGATTAAATGAGTACTAACAGAATGATTTCATATTTTTATAATTCATATTTAATTGTTAATTCCATTCTCAGTTTAGATGAAATTGCTGATAAATGTTTTAAACTTCAGCTTCTTTTTTAGAAACATTTAAAATTGCTTTCTGAATCACTTACTCTAAATGAAAGGCAACAAATATAGACTAGGTTATAATTGTTTTAAAAGGATGATTTTTTCATTTGTTTTAGAAACAAGCAGAATATGAAAAACACTTAGAGCAGTTAACAAAGAATAATACAGCTTCAGCAAATAACATAGACCTCAGACAGAAAGATGTGAAATATCAGTTCCCCGAAATGAAAACTGCTTATAAAGAGGTTGCTACTAAATTAGAATAATATAAGGAAGCCTTTGCAATAGCATTAAAAGCTAACAGATCCTTGTGAAAAAAATTAAAGAAGTAAGTCAAAACATAGACTTGTAGAAAATCAACTGGGCTCATTAATTTGCTATGAAAGCATAAGTTTTAGTGAGACAACTTTATGAGACTCGTAGGAAGTGAAAGCTATCCTGATGGTATAAATTTTGAAAATAATGGTTAGTAAATAAACTTACATTTAAAATGTTAGTTTAGGACAGTTTCTGTCTTTTTTTTTTTTTTTCCTTTGTATGGTGTTTTCTCCTGGAAAATCTCATGTAGTTAACGCAATCTATTAGACTTTTAGCATTTTTGAAGCTTTATAGTCATTAAAGTGATTTTGTTATAAAATTACTTGTCAGAATTCTTCTAAATACAAATATTAATTTATTTTCGGTAGATCACAACCTAAACCCAAACTGCTCAAACCAATGCAATTCTGGGCACATCCTGGCATTCAGTAATTGAACTTTCCTGATTGTGATCTTTACTATTATCACTAGAGGGCGCTTTGAGACAAATTATTCTGCACAGTTTTTTTCTGTGTACAGGAAGGCATCCTTGTGAAATACGGAATGATTATCCTAAGGATGAAAGCACAATTTACAAAGTCATTAAAAAATAACACCTTGGTCAGCTTGAAGGGGTGTGTGGAAGACAAAAAGGACAGGCCCCACCTCCAGTGCCTTGGTCACAATGCTAGGGGCTAATGGCCTTCAGAGATGCTTTAGGTTTTTTTTTTTGTTTTTTTTTGTTTGTTTGTTTTTTGTTTTGTTTTGTTTTGTTTTTTTTTTTGAGCACCAACCGAGCCATCTAGTTTTCCCCTAGGAGTTCTTCCTGTGAATTATTCCTCAATGCCAAATGCTTAATTTTTCCTAGACAATGGGTGAAATGTACAAGGGCAATGAAAGCAGATGTTTGAAAATACATTTAAAAGTAGTTTTTAAAATTCTGAAACTGGTTTCCTAAATACAAGTATTTCCAGCTTTCTTTTTTTTCCAGTCTATATAGAGTACAACATGATGTTATATTTATTCACAGTGAAATGGTTCTTATAGTCAGGCAAATTAACATACTCATCATCTCACATAGTTATCTTTAAATCAGGTATTTCTAATTGCATCCTCAGAATCTTACAAGTAGAGCCTTACAGAAGGCAGCAAGTGTTACTTGTTGAACCGTACAACATTGATAGCCATTTCTCTTTCCTCCCTACTTTGTTTGAATTACTTATTCAGTAGCAATCTTCTTAGAAACATGTACTTTTTTAGAACAATTTTTAAATTATGCTTGTTTACAGCAGGTATGTTCACACATCTTTGGTGTTAAAACACTGTTTCATGGGTAACTTGGTTTACTCTCAGGGCAACTTTTTAAAAAATGTAAGTGATTCAGAAATCATTTAAGAAAAAATAAAATACTAAGCATTTTTTCGTGTTATCTTTACAGATCGTATGAGATAAGAGCAATGGTCTGTAGCAGGCTCCTAGAGAAAGAACAGATGACATCTTTTCTCAGCACTCTTCCTATGACGCCTTACCCAGAGTCACCTTGGGTTGAAAGTGTTAATAGTATGGGTCTCTGCAGAAAATATATTCCAAAAACCAAGGTTAGTTGTGTTACCTGTTCTCTTTGGGTTTTGTTTTTAATTTGGTAAAATGCTGAGTTGTTCAATTGACTTATGCGTGTTAAGTAAAAATCATAATTAGCTGTGTTAATACAGGAAAGAAAGGGAAACTTTACATTTTGCAAGTCTCTGGTGCTCTCATTTTCAAGAGACGTTTATTAACTTTATTCAATAAATGTAACTAAACTGACACATTTTGAATTTATTTAAAAGCTGCATTTAAGTTCGGTTTTAGAAATTTCATGTTAATGTCTAATAACTGACAGTATACTTTGAGATGCTTTGAGTTACTTTCTAATTGATCGTAGCTGGGCTGTGGTTCATACCCCCCCCCACCCCTTTTTCTTTTCTTTTCTTTTCTTTTTTTTTGAGGAGGAGTTTCACTCTTATTGGAGTGCAGGCTGGAGTGCAGTGGCATGATCTCTGCTCACTACTACCTCCACCTCCAGAGTTCAAGCAATTCTTCTGCCTCAGCTTCTCGAGTAGCTGGGGTTACAGATATGCATGACCACACCTGGCTAATTTTGTATTTTTAGTAGAGACAGAGTTTCTCCATGTTGGACAAGTGGGTCTTGAACTCCCCACTTCAAATGACCTGCCCGCCTTGGCCTCCCAAAGTGCTGGGATTACAGGCGTGAGCCACCATGCCCAGCCACCACTTTTAAAGTTTCTGTGTACCGTCTCAAGTTTTCCATCCATAATCACAAGTGAGTGGTGGGTGTCCAAACACTTAGCCACATACAGATGTTTATTATTTAATGGAATCCAAAATAAATACTTTTTTGAATTAAATAAACGTCAAACACTAAATGATTTCTTTCCATTGTTCTGTTAAAAGCTTTGTGCTTTTCTTACGTAGGAGTATGTCCTTTATTGCTACTGGATTTACAGCATTTTTATTTCATCTCTTGTAGCATGTATCTATTGCTGGGCAATTTTACAAGTTTTTAAAGTATTAAATCAAGCACTATTTGTATTTTTCAAATGAAGCTTACTTATGTCTCTCATCTTGCCACCACTTGTAAGGTTAATAACTAAGGTGGCAGTGATATCAGGTCTTTTAAAAGCAACTATGGCCAAACAGAATCAATTCTATTATTCCGATTCAGAATTTAATGCAGAGCCACACAGGGTATTCCCATCTCCCTTGGACTTGTAACAGGAAGATTCCAATCCAACCATGTGATTTCACTCATAGTAAGAATCCATTTCTGGGAATCCTAAAATATATCCAACAATAATAAGCTGTGTAGAGCTGATAAAGAAAAAAATAGATAGTTCAGCTATACTTGACCCAGTTGAAGATATTGTCTGGTGTTTAACTATTTTTTGACTAACAAAAAATTTCTAAGAACCTGTGGCAGTGGCACATACCTGTAGTCCCAGCTACTCGAGAGGCTGAGGCAGGAGGAGGTCCGGAGCCCAGGAGTGCAGGGCTGTAGTGCATCCTGATCGGGCCTGTGAACAGCCACTGCACTCCAGTCCAGACACGCAGTGAACCCTGTCTCTTAAAGAAAAAAATTACAAAAACCATAAAACAATTGTTTGAACAAAAGTAAATACATAGCAACTAGTTTCGTGTGTCATCGTTATTAAAATATTCATTTTGATCAGCACACATTCATTTACAGTTTCCATGGTGATTTCATAATCTCCTTAATGCAGAGAAAGGTAGCAATGGCTTGTGTTAAATGAAGTTTCAACCTTGTTTTGCTACCTGGCTTCACATCCTCACAAATCATAAAAGAGCAAATCTCAGGTTTCTTGGCATTGCAGCCAAATAGCTTAAAAGGGAATGAACTAAATGACTGTTATAAGATTCTATCAGGCTGATAGCTTTTATCATATTAACTTAGTTTTGTTTTATTTTTCTGCAAAAAAGAGATGATCAGGGTCTAAGTGCTTCAGCGTCATGAGATTGTACTACTGGGCACAAAAAGAAAATAAATGTTAAACACTTCTGTAAATCGTTAAGCATGATTCCAATATAAAATATTCTCATTAATTCTTACCATAAAAGTCAGGTCATGCATCATTTTATAAGATGATGAAAGACTGTATAGATGCAGATATAATATGAGAAAAGTTTTGAGGAAATATATTTCCTTAACTAATTTTTTGGGGGAGATGGAGTGTTTGTTTTTAGCATTTCTGACTAAGTTGAAAGATCGCTTGTTTTAAACTCAATGTAGTAGTTCCAAGGAACACGTGGTTTCCTTGTGGGGCATTGGTGTCTGAAATCATGTTAGACTTAATAAAGTAGCCTGAAAAGCAATAATCTATCAAGAAGAAAGACACAGCTCTATAAGCCTTAAAGATAATCCCTGCAGAACACTTCAAAAGAGTTCTTTATTGTTATTATTATTATTTTTTTTTGAGACAGAGTCTTATTCTGTCACTCAGGCTCGAGTGCAGTGGCACAATCTCGGCTCACTGCAACTTTTGCCTCCTGGGTTCAAGCGATTCTCCTGCCTTAGCCTCCTGAGTTGCTGGGATTACAGGCATGCACCACAACACCTGGCTAATTTTTTATATTTTTGGTAGAGATGGGGCTTCACTGTGTTAGCCAGGCTGATCTAGAAGTCCTGACCTCAAGTGATCTGCCCACCTTGGCCTCCCAAGGTGCTGGGATTACAGACATGAGCCACCACACCTGGGTAAGTGTTCTTATAAGAGTTGTTGCTTACAAACTTTTTAGAATTAGTGAAAAATATGCCTTCTAGGGTTGCTAGGAATTGAATTACTTGCACTAGGACAACATCAAATAGTACTATCAAAGGTAGTAATCTACTATCTAAATTGATAGAAAGTGTGGGTTTTTTGGATGGGACACTACAAAACAACAAGATGT
The DNA here is from genome assembly GCA_963573385.1 of Cacajao melanocephalus. Taxonomy (NCBI): domain Eukaryota; kingdom Metazoa; phylum Chordata; class Mammalia; order Primates; family Pitheciidae; genus Cacajao; species Cacajao melanocephalus. The sequence continues at coordinate 16,278 of CAUYLG010039671.1, forward strand.
TTAGATATTTTTGGCTATGATTCTAGAAAGAACATGTTAAGAATAAAAATTTTTTTAAAAAGTCTTGGCACGGTGGCTCATGCCTGTAATCCCAGCACTTTGGGAGGCCAAGGTGGGTGGATCACTTGAGGTCAGGATTTTGAGACCATCCAGGCCAACATGGTGAAACCTTGTCTCTACTAAAAATACAAATAATTAGCTAGGCATGATAGTATGTGCCTGCAATTCCAGCTACTCAGGAAGCTGAGGCAGGAGAATCACTTGAACCTGGGAGGTGTAGGTTGCAGTGAGCCAAGATTGCGCCACTGCACTCCAGCCTGGGAGACAGAATAAGAACCTGTCTCAATAAATAAATTAATTAAATTAAATTAATCTAATTCTAACATAAAAATGTTTTTTTAAGCATAAACACCGAATTTTTGTGTATTAACTTTTTTATTTACAAGGTTTTAACATTTTGAATATTCCTACTGAAATAGTATGTTTTAATGTGTTTCCTTTCTGGAAACACACAACGTCCCAAGATTAACTCGGGACAACATTGAAACCCTGAACAGACAAATAATGAGCTTCAAAATTGAATCAGTAATTAAAATCCTACCAACCAAAAAAAAAAAAAAAAAAAACTCTTTGTAAGATACATTCACAGCTGAATTGTAGTAGACTTATTAAAAGAATGCTACCAATTCTACTAAAATTATTCTTAAAAAAATTGAGTAGAGACACCTCTCTAATTCATTCTATGAAGCAAACATCATCCTGATACCAAAATCTAGCAGAAATATGATGCAAAAAGAAAAAGTAATGACTTACAAAGAGACTTAGACTCCCATACAATAATAGTGGGAGACTTTAACATTACACTGTCAATATTAGACAGATCAATGAGGTAGAAAATTAACAAGGATATCCAGGACTTGAACTCAGACCTAGAACAAGTAAACTTAACAAATATTTACAGAACTCTCCACCCCAAATCCACAAAACATACATTTTTCTCAGAATCACATTACACCTATTTTAAAAGTGGCCACATAATTGGAAGTAAATCACTCCTCAGCAATTGCATAGCATTTCACAGGTGTAAATAAAATATTGGTTGGCTGCTTGTTTGTTATTTTCATCCCTTATTCCTTCCTGTCTCCATTGTTAAGCACTATTGTTGGCATAAAAGAGGTTTTTAATACCCATTTTTAGACTGCATTCTAGCCTGGGCAATAGAACA
>CAUYLG010039672.1:0-42586 GCA_963573385.1 Cacajao melanocephalus
GCTCCTCCGCCGGGAATCTCCTAGTCTGTGGGCAACAAAAATTCGTCTGAAAGTGCGGCGTCCACTCGCTCTCTGCGCTTTCACTGGGAGCTACAATCCTGAGCTGTTGTTAATCGGCCATCTTGGATCTCTCTCCGGAAACAGTGTATTCTTAAAATATAAGCCAGATCTTGTCATTGGCTGACCTCAGACTTCTCACTGGCTTCTCATTTCACTTAGCCAACTTGCAGAAAACACTTGCCCTTCTGTTCAAATTAAAAACCGAGGTCCTCTCCAGAAAATGGATGATAAAAGGGCCCTCCTTTGGGCAGATCTAATATAAAAAGACACCCTCTTGGGGAAGGTCAAAGTTTTTTAAAAGCACTGGACTTAAAAGCTGGATTTTGTTTATGGCTCAGTGCTGCCTGCCAGTCCACACCGTGGCTTATAAGGTCAGTAAGATTTAGTCCCTGCCTGCTTTTCCAGCCGCAACACCTGTCACTCCTGCCATCTCCCAGACCAGCCTTCTGTCTAACCTACCCCAACCAGCCCAGCTAGTTGCCATTTGACGTCCCCAGTCTCTTGCTGTGACATCACTCTATTCACTGTCTTCCCGCTGTCGTCCGGGGTTATCTTTGTTGATTTGTTTATTAACTAGCTCACTAGAATATTGGCTGGGCTCAATGGTTTACACCTGTAATCCCAGCACTTTGGGAGGCCAAGGCAGGCAGATCACCTGAGGTCAGGAGTTCAAGACCAGTCTGGCCAACATTGGCCGGGCATGGTGGCTCATGCCTATAATCCCAGTACTTTGGGAGGCCAAGGCGGGTGGATCACCTGAGGTCAGGAGATCGAGACCAACCTGGTCAATGTGGTGAAACCCTGTCTCTACTAAAGTCCAAAAAATTAGCTGGGCGTGGTAGCAGATGCCTGTAGTCCCAGCTACTCCGGAGGCTGAGGCAGTAGAATCACTTGAACCCAGGAGGTGGAGGTTGCAGTAAGCCGAGATCATGCCATTGCACTCCAGCCTGAATGACAGAGTAATACTCCGACTCAAAAAAAAGGACCTTACCATGGTGTTCATATCCCCCAACCCCAGAACAGTTCCTGGCATGTAGCAGACTCAAGTAATCATGAAATTAATGAATTTCAGCTATGCGTTTTCAGGGTAAAATCCCTTCCTTAGATGTTTCATGATCACATGAACAAATGACAGCGCCTCATTACACATTAGAAAAATGGGGAAAGTTAGCAACCACTAAATACATGAAGACACTCTATTTAATTTTGAAGACTCAAGGACCTCCTTCCACCATCTCTTGCCTGGAATGAAGCAGCCAAATTCTTTTTCTCTATTTAGAGTAGAGAATTAATTAGTGGGGTGTTCTCATTTCACTTTTTAGTGATGGAAAATCTGGCTCAATGAGACAAAAGATATTCGAGACTCTTTCTGCTATTTCTCCTAGGGCCCAGAGATTTGGAATACATTATCTGTGCTTATATAAACACATTGGATCCCTCCCTTGGGTAGTTTTTAAGTTATTTTTAAGTAAAAGAATGAAACTGAATAATTTTGTTGATTGTTTCTATCCAGATGGAGGTAGCCATGTAAGTATAAAGATGTGCTTAGGGTAACTAATAGCTTCTTTTTTATGCAATACTGGTATCCCAGGAAGAACAGACCAGTGACCCCAACTTTTTTTTTTTTTTTTTTTATGCTCCTCAGTGGAAACTTTTGAGCACAAACTCCCAATATCTTTCCATGTATATTACTTTGGTAGAATTTTTTTTTTTGAGACAGAGTTTTGCTCTTTCACCCACACTGGAGTGAAGTGGCGTGATCTCGGCTCACTGAAACCTCTGCCCCTGCCCCCCTGGGTTCAATCGATTCTCCTGCCTCATCCTCCATAGTAGCTGGGATTATAGGCAGCTGCCATCACACCCAGCTAATTTTTTGTACATTTAATAGAGATGGGCTTTCACCATGTTGGCCAGGCTGGTCTTGAACTGACCTCAGGTGGTCCACCCACCTCAGCCTCCCAAACTGCTGGAATTACAGGTGCAAGCCACCGCGCCTGGCCCAGAAATATTAAAAAGAAAAAAGTAGAATTTCTAGTGTTTTCTTCCTGAGCCCAATGGATTGATCTGTGCACATCACTTGGAAAGCTACTGGGAGAGACAACTTTATCTTACAATACTCCTAATATTGAGGTGTAATTTATATGTGATAAAACATACATATACACACAGCCTTTTTTTAAGAGTCTTGCTGTGTCACAGGCTGGAGTGCCGTGGTGCCATCATAGCTCACTGCAGCTTCAAATGGTTGGGTGCAAACTTCTAGACTCAAGCAATCCTCCTGCAGCAGCTAGGACTCCAGGTGTGCACCACCATGCCTGGCTAATTTTAATTTTTTTTTTTTTTTTTCGTAGAGATGAGGTCTCACTACATTGCCCAGGCTAGTCTCGAACTCCTGGCCTCACTACGTTTCCCAGGCTAGTCTCGAACTCCTGGCCTCAAACAGTTTTTCTGCTGATGCCTCCTTATGTGCTGGGATTATAGGTGTGAGCCACTTTACTCAGCCACACAAATCTTAAGTGAAGTTGGGTTACTTTTTTTTTTTTTTTTGAAACAGTCTTACTCCATCACCCAGGCTGGAGTGCAGTGGCACAATCTTGGCTCACTGCAACCTCCACCTCCTGGCTTCAAGCGATTCTCCAGCCTCAGCCTCCCTAGTAGCTGGGACTACAGGCACATGACACCACACTTGGCTAATTTTTGTATTTTTAGTAAAGATGGGTTTTCACCATGTTGGCCAGGTTGGTCTTGAACTCCTGACCTCAGGTAATCCACCTGCCTTGGCCTCCCAAAGTGCTGGATTACGGGCGTGAACCTACGTGCCCGGCCTGAACTGACTTTTCTTGATATGTCTTAAAAAAAAAAAACAGCTTTCTTGAGATATAGATCATATACCATACAATTCACTCATTTAAAGTCTGCAATTCAGGCCAGGCAATGTGGCTCACACCTGTAATCCCAGCACTTTGGGAGGCTGAGGCAGGTGGATTACCTGAAATCAGGAGTTTGAGACCAGTCTGGCCAGCATGGTGAAACCCTGTCTCTACTAAAAATACAAAAATGAGCTGGCTGTGGTGGCACACGTCTGTAGTCCCAGACACTCAGGAGACTGAGGCAGGAGAATCGCTTGAACTCAGGAGGCGGACGTTGCAGTGAGCTGATGTACCACTGCACTCCAGCTTGGGCAACAGAGTGAGACTCTGTCTCAAAACAAAACAAAAAAATTAACTGGTGTGGTGGCACACACTTCTTTTATTTTTTTTTTGAGATGGAGTGTTACTCTGTCACCCAGGCTGGAGTGCAATGGTGCGATCTCAGTTCACCGCAACCTCCACCTCCTGGGTTCAAGCAATTCTCCTGCTTCAGCCTTCAGAGTACCTGGGATTACAGGTACACACCACCACACCCAGCTAATTTTTGAATTTTTTGTAGAGATGAGGTTTCATCATGTTGGCCAGGGTGGTCTTGAATTCCTGACCTCAAGTGATCCTCCTGCCTCAGCCTCCCAAAGTGTTAGGATTACAGGTGTGAGCCACTGCACCCAGCCTGTGGCATGCACTTATAGCCTTAGCCACTCGTGAGGCTGAAGCCAGAGGATTGCTTAAGCCCGGAAGGTCAAGGCTGCAGTGAGCCATGATCTTGCCACTGTACTCCAGCCTGGTTGTTAGGTTATATAAACTAAATGAATAAATAACGTTTGCAATTCAATAGTGTTTAGTATATTCACAGATACATGTAAACATCATCACAATTTTAGGACATTTTCATTACCTCTAAAAGAAAACCTTCAGATATTGTTTCCTAACCCCCCACCCCAATTCTTAAGCAACCCCTATTCTGCTTTCTGTCACTGTGGATTTGCCTGTTTTAGACATTTTCTATAAATGGAACCGTACCATATGTGGCCTTTGTGTCAGGCTTATTTCTGTTAACCTTTTCAAGGTTCATCCGTGTTGTAGCAGGGATCAGAGCATCATTCCTTTTTATGGCGGAATAATGGTCCATTGTGTGGATAGACTGCATTTTGTTTATCCATTCATCCATTGAATAACATTTGGGTTTGGATAGAGGGAAAAAACAGTTTTCTACTACTACACACTCAACACAGAACGCTTCTGTCACCAGATGTTAGGGGTTTTTTACCACAGCAAGCAAATCTCCACTTCTCTGCAGACACCGACTTGCACTCTCTACCCAGAGTTAGAGATAGCATGAGATCCCACTGGCTACCAACTCAGTCCCACAAGACTGCCCCCCCATTTGAAATGCCAATCACAAGTGGTGAGTTCCCAGGTTTTTCACAGATTTTGCTCAGCTTGGCTACAAATCAGAGGTTCCCATGTCCCTGTATTTGGTTCTATAATTTGCTAGGGCAGCTCACGGAACCCAGGAAAACAGGTTACTTACTAGATTATTACAAAGGATATATTGATGTCTGGGCGAGGTGGCTCACGCCTGTAATCCCAGCACTTTGGGAGGCTGAGGCAGGCTGATCACTTGTCAGGAGTTTGAGACCAGCCTGGCCAACATGGTGAAACCCCACCTCTACTAAATATACAAAAATTAGCCGGATGTGGTGGCAGGTGCCTGTAATCCCAGCTGCTCGGGAGGCTGAGGCAGGAGAATCACTTGAAACCAGAAGGCGGAGGTTGCAGTGAGCTGAGATCAAGCCACTGCATATCAGCCTGGGCAGTGAGCAAAACTCCATCTCAAAAAAAAGAAAATTAGCTGGGTGTGGTGGTGCATGCCTGTAATCCCAGCTACTGGGGAGGCTGTGGCAGGAGAATCGCTTGAGCCCATAAGGCAGAGGTTGCAGTGAGCTGAGATCACACCACTGCACTCCAGCCTAGGCGACAGAGCGAGACTCCATCTCAAAAATAAGTAAATAAATAGAAATAAAAATTAACAACAAAAAACTACTCTCTGGTCAGGTTTTTTCACTCCCTGCCTTGTATCTGGGATACATTGTTTGCAGGTTTCCTGCAGTTTCAAGTCTTTGCTCCCATTCTCTCTTTATGACGTGATAGTTACTTAATATCCAAGTTCCTTGAATTGCTTGAGGCCATCTCATTTAATACGAATATACATATATGTAGGAAGCATTAGGATATTCCTTATATTCAAAGAGCTAATGTCATGAATCAGGAGGAAATGTTATTACCTCAAAACCAAATTATTGTCAACTCATGTTTTCTGATGTTATTTATATAGACTTGGTAATTTTGTCATGTCTTAAAAGGGTACATTACTCATAACCCATACTATATTTCACACCTCAAAAGAAGAAGTGGTAATTTACAAAACTTCTTCCCTCCCCCTCCCCCATGATATCACGTGCCTTGCAGTTGGGGTTTTGGTCAGATCTAAGAAAACTTTCATCATTGAACAGTATGGACACATGTGCCGGTGAATCTCTCTCTTTTTTAACGACTCATAATCAGCCACGGGGTACCACATATAGGGTGACAGCTCTACCATTCACGAGTTTGCCACGTAAACACCAGATTCCTGCATGCTGATCTATTGATGGGTGGTCTTTTCTAAAGAAGGCACATTCTTTTGGTTCAGTCTAGATTACTGGTGGGATTTTTCTATGATTTCATTTTTAATTCTGTGCTTTCGGAAGGAAAAAGAGAAGCTGACAGCAAGGGCGAAATGAAAATGCAAGTGATAAAGGTTTTAAGAATAAAAAAGGCGGTTTTTGTCGGCTTTGTTGTTGCTGTTGTTTTGAGACGGAGTTTCACTCTTGTCGCCCAGACTGGAGTTCAGTGGCATGATCTCGGCTCACTGCAACCTCTGCCTCCCGGGTTCAAGCCATTCTCCTGCCTCAGCCTCCCGAGTAGCTGGAATTGCAGGTGTCTGCCACCACATCCAGCTACTTTTTAGTAGAGACAGGGTTTCACCATGTTCAGGCTGTTCTTGAACTCCCGACCTCAAGTGATCCACCTGCCTTGGCTTCCCAAAGTGCTGGGATTACACGTGTGAGCCACCATGCCTGGCCAAAACAACAGAAATGTATTCTCTCACAGCTCTGGAGGCCAGAAGTCAGCAGTCAAGGTGTCAGCCTCATGATCCGCCTGCCTTGGCCTCCCAAAGGGCTGGGATTACAGGCATGAGCCCCTGTGCCCAGCCAATGTTAGTTTTTTAGGTTTTCAAACCAGAACCTAGCCCTCTGCCTGGAGTCCTGAGGTTTTAGAAATGTTAATCAATCTCATGTACATTTTTTTTTTCTGAGATGAAGTCTCACTCTGTTGCCCAGGCTGGAGTGCAGTGGTGCAATCTTGGGCATGATCTCGGCTCACTACAACCTCTGCCTTCTGGGTTCAAGTGATTCTCCTGCCTCGGCCTCCTCAGTAACTGGAATTATAGGCACACATCACCACACCCAGCTGATTTTTTTGTATTTTTAGTAGAAACAAGTTTTCACCATGTTGACCAGGCTGGTTTTGAACTCATGACCTCAAGTGATCTACCTACCTTGACCTGTCAAAGTGGTATGATTATAGACATGAGCCACTGTACCTGGCCCCGGCTAAGTTTTGTATTTTTAGTAGATATAAGGTTTCTCCATGTTGGCCAGGCTGGTCTCGAACTCCTGACCTCAAGTGATCCACCTCAGCCTCCCAAAGTGCTGGGATTACAGGTGTGAGCCACTGTGCATGGTCAGTCTCGCACATTCTAATTATCCCACTGATTCTATAGAAAAGCTACAGAATCAGGTTTCCAAAGTGGGTTTGAGCAGCTGAAAGAGAGATTCTCAATGGTCATTTCTTCCTCTTTCCTCTTACTTTCTTTGAAGCTAGGTCACAGGCAGACCCCACAGGCCCCTGGCAGTTGTTTAGTTTTAACTCAATGTCCTTATCCTGGCAGTCCTTTGGAAAGTCAGCAGGATTTTGTGTTTTGCTTCCTTTTATTTTAGCACACTTACTCATTGTTTTGGAAATATCTCACATTCCAGGCGATTTAAGACTTTTTTTTTTTTTTGAGACAGGATCTCGCTGTGTCACCCAGGCTGGAATACAGTGGCGCAATCTCAGTTCACTGCAGCCTCCACTTCCTAGGTTCAAGCAATCCTCCCATCTCAGCCTCCCAAGTAGCTGGGACTACAGGCATGCACCACGACACCCAGCTAATTTTTTTGTTTTTTGCGGGGGATGGAAGGGAAATGGAGTCTTACTCTGTTGCCCAGGCTGGAGTGCAGTGGTGCTATCTCAGCTCACTGCAACCTCCGCCTCAAGTGATTCTCCTGCCTCAGCCTCCCAAGAAGCTGGAACTACAGGCATGTGTCACCACACCCAGATAATTTTTGTATTTTTAGTAGAGACAGGGTTTCTCCATGTTGGCCAGGCTGCTCTTGAACTCCTGACCTCAGGTGATCTACCTGCCTCGGCCAACCAAAGTGCTGGGATTACAGGCGTGAGCCACTGCCCGGCCAACACCTGGCTAATTTTTGTTTTGTTTTGTTTTGTTTTGTTTCTTTTTCAAGTTGGGGTTTCACCGTGATGGCCAGGCTGGTCTTGAACTCCTGACTTCAGGTGATCCACCCATCTCCGCCTCCCAAAGTGTTAGGATTACAGGCATGAGCCACCGCACCCGGCAATTTTTGTATTTTTAGTAGAGATAAGGTTTCACCATGTTGGCCAGGCTGGTCTCAAACTCCCAACCTCAGGTGATTTGCCCGCCATGGCCTCCCAAACTGCTGAGATTACAGGTGTGAGCCACCATGCCTGGCCTTTTTTTTTTTTTTCTCAGACAAGGTCTCACTCTGTCATACAATGGAGTGATGTTGGCTTGCTGTAACCTCCATCTTCTAGGCTCAAGCGCTGCTCCCACCTCAGCCTCCCAAGTTGCTGGGACCACAGATGATGCCCGCAAACATGCCTGGCTATTTTTGTATTTTTTGTAGAGGCAGAGTTTCATCATGTTGCCCAGGCTGGCCTCGAATTCCTGGGATCAAGCAGTTTACCTGCCTGGCCTCCCAAAGTGCTAGGATTTCAGGCATGATCCACCACACCTGGTTGATTTAAGACTTCTTGGCTAAACAACTCACCTCTTTCTAGATAAGACCCACTGAATATGTGAATTTCCAGCTAAGTAGGAAAAAAAAAAAAAAAAAACCAAGATGTGAAGATAAAAAGGAATGTATTTTCATAGCCCTGTTAGAAATTCTCAGAGAGATAAATCTGAATTCATTTTCATCCTGGCTAATTTCCTTCAACCTTTATAAACAAGTATAGCATCTTAATCAGCATGGGCACAAGACCTATTTCCCTTAATCCATCAGCTGCAAAACAGACTTTTACTGTAGGTGACTTCAGTAATTTATTTTCATAGTTTACACTTTACACAATGACTTCAATCTAAGAGCCAAGAAATATAGTGAGAGCAAGATCAATTCCAACAACACTTGCAAAGTATTAATCTTAAGAGACTGAGTCTCACTCTGTCACCCAGGCTGGAATGCTGTGGTGCTATCTCAGCTCACCGCAACCTCTGCCTCCTGGGTTCAAAAGATTCTCCTGCCTCAACCTCTCTAGTAGCTGGGATTACAGGTGCACATCACCACACCTGGCTAATTTTTGTTTTTGTTTTTTTTTTTTTGAGGTGGGGTTTCGCTCCTGTTGCCTAGGCTGGAGTGCAGTAATGTGATCTCAGCTCACTGCAACCTCCATCTCCTCAATTCAAGTGAATCTCCTCCCTAAGCCTCCAGAGTAGCTGCGATTACAGGTGCCCGCCGCCACACCCGGGAATTTTTGTATTTTTAGGAGAGACAGGGTTTCACCATGTTGGCCAGGCTGGTCTCGAACTCCTGACCTCAGCTGATCTGCCCGCCTTGGACTCCCAAAGTGCTGGGATTACAAGCGTGAGCCGCTGCACCTGGCCTTCTTTGACTTTCTTACCTGTGTCTGTTGCCACAAAGGATCCAATCAGAATTCTTCCTCTCTTCCACATTTCTTTTTCTTTCTTTGTTTTTTGAGATGGAATTTTGCTCTTGTTGCCCAGGCTGGAATACAGTATCCCAATCTCAGCTCACTGCAACTTCCGCCTCCTGGGTTCAAGTGATTCTCCTGCCTCAGCCTCCTGAGTTACTAGGATTACAAGGGCCTGCCACCAAGCCTGGCTAATATTTCGTATTTTTAGTAGAGATGGAGTTTCACCATGCTGGCTGGTCAGGCTGGTCTTGAACTCTTGACCTCAGATGATCCATCTGCCTCGGCCTCCCAAAGTGCTGGCATTACAGGCATGAGCCACCATGCCCAGCTTTTTTTTTTTTTTTTTTTTTTTTGAAACAGAGTCTTGCTCTGCCACCCAGGCTGGAGTGCAGTGGCACGATTTTGGCTCACTGCAACCTCCACCTCCCAATTCAAGAGGTTCTCCAGCCTCAGCCTCCCAAGTAGCTGAGATTACAGGTGCATGCCACGACACCCACATAATTTTTGTATTTTTGGTAGAGAGGGGATTTCGCCATGTTGGCCAGGCTGGTCTGGAACTCCTGATCGCAGGTGATACGCCTGCCTTGGCCCCCTAAACTGCTAGGATTACAGGTGTGAGCCACCATGCCCGGCCTTCTCTACTTTCATAGTACATCTTGCATTTTCTTCTTCACAGCATTTATCATGATGTTAGTTAAAAAACTATTTGCACAATTATTTATTGAACATCAATCTCTCTCACCATACTATAAGCTCCATGAGGACGGGAACTAATGATCTCTGGTTATCATTTCTCCAATACCTGACCCACAGTGGGTACATGATTTGTTGAGTAGATGAATAAGTAATTTCCATCTGACTTGATGGCAGAGGCAAACGCAAATCCAGGCACACAGACTGGAACCTAGGAGACAGTTAAACAAATGATGGTCTTTTTTTATTTTTTGAGACGGAGTCCCACTCTGTCACCCAGCCTGGAGTGCAGTGGCGCAATCTTGGCTTACTGCAACTTCCACCTCTCAAGTTCAAGCGATTCTCGTGCCTCACCCACCCAAGTAGCTGGGATTACAACAGTGAGCCACCAGGCCCGGCTAATTTTTTTGTTTTTATTTTTAGTAGAGGTGGTGTTTTGCAATGTTAGCCAGGCTGGTGTCAAACTCCTGACCTCAGGCGATAGGCCTGCATTTTCCTCTGAAAGTACTGGGATTACAGGCATAAGCCACCACACCTGGCCACAAATGGGGGTCTTGAAATACATTCCCAGCATCTCTGCAAGGGCATTACGAGGGAAAGCACACCCCACACCATTCAGGATCCTTCTAGTATTTCTCTCTTCTTATATTTATTTATTTATTAGAAACAAGGTCTCACGCTTTCCCCCAGGCTGGAGTGCAGTGAGTGGTGTGATCATGGCTCACTGCAGCCTTGACTTCCCAGGCTTAGGCAGTCCTCCCAACTCAGCCTTCCAAGTAGCTGGGACTACAAGTGTGTACTACCACATTCATCTAATTTTTTATTTGTTTGGAGATGAGGTCTCACCATGTTGCCCAGGCTGGTCTCCAACTCATGATCTCAAGTGATCCTCCTGCCTCAGCCTCCCAAAGTGCTGGGAATACAGGCGTGCACCACTGTACCAGACTCCTCCTCTGATATTTCTTGAGCTTCCGTTTCACACAGCCTTGATCTTCTTGCTGTTGGCCATGACTCTTGTTCCCAGACTTCTTCATTAAGACAGATGTTTGCAGAATAAACACACCAATGAACAAAGACAGCCACACAACCCCTAAAGGGAGGCTGCCTGGCTGCTAGAACAGACCAGATCACGCCCTTGAATGAAATACAAATTGCTCTAATAATGCTGGTGGGGGAGGGGGAGGTGGCGGGGACAGTGGTCGACAGAGAACTCACCTAGCTGTGTCACCACCTTCTAGAAATGACCCTCCTCCAAGCAACCGTGTCCTTCAGAGGTGACTGGGTGCCAAGGCAGTACAGAAACTGAGTCTTGATCAGTTTAAGCCAGTTGTGGTGATATCACTCTCCTTGCCAAGACCATGTTATAGGCATGGAAAATTGACATCATTCTGGCCAGTAAGGTATTGGAGAAGTCTTCCAGGGATGCTTTTCAGAACATTTTCTTCACTTTTAAAGAGGACCTTCTGGTTTGGCAGTTCGTCAAAAAATTAAACATAGAATGATCATATGACCCAGCAATCCCATTTTTACTCAGATGCCCAAAAGAGTTGAAAGCAGGTTACTCAAATACATGTACCGGCATGTACACAGCAACACTATTCACCGTAGCAAAAAGGTGGAAGCAACCCAACGGCCCATCAGCTGTTGAATGAACAAAATGTGGTCTCTCAGAATATATTATTATTTGGTCATAAAATGGAATGAAGCACTGACACAAGCTGTCCTATGGAGGAACCTTGAAAACATGATGTTAAGTGAAAAAAGCCAGGCACAAAAGGCCCTGTAGGGTGTGCCTCCATTTCTATGAAATGTCGGAAGAAGGAAATACTTAAAGATCAGATTAGCTGAGAGTCAGGAAATGGGGAGGACTGTTTTTGATGGGTATAGGGTTTCCTTTGGGTGTGATGAAAATGTTTTGGAAGTAGGTACAGGTGGTGGCTGCACAACACTGTGAATGTACTAATTGCCACAGAATTTTCACTTTATCTTATTTTTATTTATTTATTTATTTTGAGACAGAGTATTGCTCTGTCACCCAGGCTGGAGTGAAGTGGCATGATCTCCGCTCACTGCAACTCCACCTCCCGGGTTCAAGTGATTCTCCTGCCTCGGCCTCCCGAAGTGCTGGCATTACAGATGTGAGCCACTGCGTCCAGTTAGCATTTTTCACTTTAAAATGATTAGTTTTTTAAAATAACCAGTTTAAAAATGATTAGTTTTTCAAAGGGATGTGGCTGGAGATGAATTTTTTTTTCTTCCTTCCCCGCCTCTTCTGGAGATGAGTTTTTTTAAAAAATAAAATGGTGATTTTTATGTTGTGTGAATTTCACCTTATTTTTTTTAAAGGATGTTAGAAAATTCTTGCAAGGCTAGAAGGTTTGGAGTGGCCCAGCCTTTTTGCATTGTGAGGAAACAAGCAAAGAAAAACCGGCATGCAGAGGATGGAGGGTGAGAAGGTAGAGGGAGCTCAGCCATGTCATTGGCTCGTTCAGGAAACTCTGGAGCTCTTTATATTACTTGTAGCCAAAAGCACCCTAATTGATACAGATTTCGAGGTTCTAAAAAAGCAAGACAAGGCGTTAGTTTTATCCAATGAGAACAAGAATCCCAAGACAGACAGTGGCCCCCTTCCCATCCCTACATGTCCCTCACTGGACAGAAATGATGACACAATGTGTTGCTACAGCAAAAGTGAAAGAAATGAGCTTTTTCGTCTTGATTGGGTAGGGAAAAGGTCTTAGTAGCGCAGGCTAAAGTGCAGTGGCGCAATCACACCTCATGCAGCCTCTGCCTGCCTGCCTCAGCCTCCTGAGTAGCATGTGCCACCACATCTGGTTACTTTTTGTATTTTTTTTTTTAGACACAGGGGTCTCACTATGTTGCCCAGGCTGGTCTCAAACTTCTGGGCTCAAGGGATCCACCCGCCTCGGCCTCCCAAAGTGCTGGGATTACAGGCATGAGCTGCCGTGCCCAGCTGAGCTTTTTCATCTTGTAAGTAAATAACTAATGATGAATTCTCAAAAGTATTTACTTCTCAGGGTTAGGCAAGGATTGTGAGTGTGTGTGTGTGTGTGTGTGTGTGTGTGTGTGTGTATGTGTATGATTCCCAAGATTAACCCAGGTCTCATATTCCCAGTTATCTCTAACCAGCCTTAGTGTTTCAAAAAACAGGACAGACTGGCTTGAGGTGCAATATTAAAATAATTACAGGCTGGGCACAATGGCTCTGGGGGACGGACGTTGAAGTGAGCTGAGATTGTGCCACTGCACTCCAGCCTGGGCGACAGAGTGAGACTCTGTCTAAAAAATATATGTATATATGTGTGTGTGTATACACACACACACACACACACACACACATAGAGATAGATATACATACATACATACATGCATACATATAGATAGATAGATAGATAGAGATACACACAAAAAAATTAGCTGGGCGTGGTGGCAGGTGCCTGTAATCTCAGCTACTTGGGAGGCTGAGGCAGAAGAATCACTTGAACCCAGGAGGCAGAGGTTGCAGTGAGCTGAGATTGTGCCATTGCACTCCAGCCTGGGCAACAAAAGCAAAAATCTGTCTCAGAAAAAAAAAAAAAAAAAGTCAAAGAACAGTTTTCTTCTCTCCTTGCTATTGGCCAGTTCTGTCAACTTGCACTTAATGACCTGAAGCATCAGCTTCTATCTGTAAGATGGAAATAATATTACCTGCTCTAATATGTAATAAACTCATGAGAACAATTTATATCCTTTGCAATCCATAAACTACTATTCATATTAAAATTTTATAGTAAATTCTCACCTATTTTTAAAAAATTGGCCAGATGTGGTGCCTTATGCCTATAATCCCAGCATTTTGGGAGTCTGAGACGGGCAGATTACTTAAGACTAGGAGTTCGAGACCACCCTGGCCAACATGGCAAAACCCCATCTCTACTAAAAATACAAAAATTAGCTGGGCGTGGTGGTGTGCACCTGCAATCCCAGCCACTTGGGAGACAGAAGCAGGAGGATCACTGAAACCCAGGAGGCAGAGGTTGCAGTGAGCCGAGATCATGCCACTGTACAGCAGCTTGGGTGACAGAGTGAGATTCTATCTCAAAGAAAAAAAAACTGCAACAGTTTAATGACATGGCAGCCACCTATCTTTAGGACATAGCTTATGGGGATAAGTACACGAGGACATGGAGCAGCCTCACGCTATAGAGTTCATGCATTTATGTTCTCCAAAAAGCTCAAGCCTTTAAACAGTGTCTACAGTGTCTATTTTCTTTTGTTATGAGGCATTTCATTTATTCTTTCGATAAATATGTACTGAGTTAAAAAAAAAAGGAAATTGACAGCTGTTCATGATAAGGAAGTGTTTAGGGGAAAGCAGTCGGACTGGGCACTGCCACTGAAGGAGCAAGTGAGGCCAGGTGCAGATTCCAGGGACACTTCTTAAAGCACAGTGACAACTCATTTGTTTTTAACTTAATGTTTATAGGAAAAATAATATTTGAGAACAAATGATTGTTATCAGCCTATAAAGGCCAAAACGGGCAGTTCGTACAAATCTCACTGCAGTTCCTCATGTCAGTCTTTCTGAGCAATGCCAGAAGAGAAATCTGTGGCTCAAATACGGTGTCACGTGACCATTTGGCTTCAGTTGACTGGACCAGCTGTTGTCACCTGTACCGAGGAAGTCATCCACAGGCTGGCCAGAAGCCCATGAAGTGGCCTGGTACAAAAGCTTTGCTTAAAAGGGCACGGTATACTTGAACGTAGCTTCCTATAGCTACTGAAACAGATCACCACACACTTAGTGGCTTAAAACCACAGAGCTGTCCAGCGCAGTGGCTCACGCAGGTAATCCCAGCACTTTGGAGGCCAAGGTGGGAGTTCAAGGCCAGCCTGACCAACATGGTGAAACCCTGTCTCTACTAAAAATACAAAAAAATTAGCCGGCGTGGTGGTGGGTGCCTATAATCCCAGCTATTCAGGAAGCTGAGACAGGAGAATCACTTGAACCCAAGAGGCAGAGGTTGCAGTGAGCTGAGATCGTGCCATTGCACTGCAGCCTGGGCGACAGAGCAAAACTCTGTTTCAGAACAAACAAACAACCGCGGAACTTCATTCTCTCACAGTTCTGGAGGCCGGAAGTCCAAACACAAGGGGTCGGTTGGGCCACGCCACCTCCAAAGTCTCCGGAATAGTATCTTTTTTTGCCTCTTCCAGCTCCTGGTGGCTCCAGGTTTTCTTTGGTTGGTGGCTGCATCGCTGCCTTTATCTTCATATCACCTTCTCTGTGTGTCTCGTCTGTGTGTGTGTGTGCTTGTGTTTCCTTTTTTGAGACAGAATCTCGCTCCGCCGCCCAGGCTGGAGTGCAGTGGCAACCTGCACCTCCCAGGTTCAAGCGATTCTCCTGCCTCAGCCTCCTGTGTAGCTGGAATAAGAGGCACCCACCACCACATGCAGCTGATTTTTGTATTTTTAGTAAAGACGGGGTTTCATCATGCTGGCCGAGCTGGTCTTGAACTCCTGACCTCAGGTGATCCTCCTGCCTTGGCCTCTCAAAGTGCTGGGATTACAGGCATGAGCCACCATGCCTGGGCACCTCTGTGTATTTTATAGAAACACTTGTCACTGGATTTAGGGCCCATCCAGATAATCCAGGATGACCTCATCTTGAGATCTGAAATGTAATCATGTTTCAAGACCCTTTATCCAAATGAGGTCACATTCACAAATAAGCCTCCTGGCGTTAGGATGTGGACATGTCTTTTGGGGGAGCCACCCTTCAACTCACTACAGTTGGCTAGTGACTGCTGAACTCCTATCCCCTGCCCACTGGGGACAGTCATTGCTGGACAGTGGCAACAATCCAGTGGGATCTTCTCTTCACGGAAGTCTGAACTCAAAACGTCAGAAATTGACACCGCCACTGGAGTTGTGCAGAGGCTGGAAAGAGGACAGTTGGTAGAGACTATGGATAAGGAAAAGCCAGAAGGTGAGGAGGAAACCAAGTCAGAAGTCAGAGCCACAATCAAGGGCGCAGTGCCACAAGGATGGAGCCAAGGCCTTAGTTTGTCCCAGCAACCACATTTCATCAATTTGAAGAGGCACCTTTCCCCGCCCCCCACACACATTTTGACATTTTGGAGTGTGTCTCACAATAGACAGTGTCTTCCTTGCTGCTTTTGGTCGGGCGGCAACCCTGAGGTTGTGGCGTTGCCCGAAGGTAGGTGAATTCCAAGAGCATCATGATCCCCATGTGCAGAGCAGGCGTCGGTGGCTTGAGAACACTGCGGGGCCCTCTTCACTCCTAAGAATCTGGGGGTCAGATGCATTTGGCCACATTCTCACAGGCGGAGTCAGAGGAGGCTGCCCTGCATGATGGGTGAGCCAGCATAGGAACTGTGCCAAGGGCCAGTAGGTTTTTTAGACACTCTGAACCCCCTGCCTTGAGGACAGGAGTGGAGGACAACAGCAGGCAAAAAACACAGACCTCAAAGTGCGTGCACTGGAAAGAGATCAGAGAGCCAGATTCAAAATGTGGAGGTGTTGTAGGAGTATCCCCATCAACCGGTTTCCCTGACATCCTCCTTTTTACTTTATTTATTTATTTATTTGGTCTCGAACTCCTGGATTCAGCGATCCTCCTGTCTCGGCCTCCTGAGTAGCTGGGATCACAGGTGCCTTTTTACTTACAAAAAATTTTTTAATTGACACATAGAAATTGTGTATATTAAATCTTAATGTTTTCGTTAAATTAAAAAAAGGAAAAAAAATTAAAAAAAAAAGAAATTGTATATATTTGGGCTGGTCGAAGTGGCTCACACCTATAATCCTAGCACTTTGGAAGGCTGAGGCAAGGCAGATCACCTGAGGTCAGGAGTTCGAGACCAGCCTGACCAACATGGAGAAACCCAATCTCTACTAAAAATACAAAATTAGCTGGGTGAGGTGCCACATGCCTGTAATCCCAGCTACTTGGGAGGCTGAGGCAGGAGAATTACTTGAACCTGGGAGGCGTAAGTTGCGGTGAGCAGAGATCACATCATTGCACTCTAGCCTGGACAACAAGAGCGAAACTCTGTCTCAAAAAAAAAATGTATATATTTATGGTGTACAGCATGGTGTTTTGAAATAGGTGTACATTGTGGAATGTCTAAAATGAGCTAATTAACATGCATTATCACTCATCATTTTTTTTTTTGTAATGAGAACATTTAAAATCTACTCTTAGCAATTTTCAAGGACACAATCCATTGTTACTAACTCTTATTTATTATAGAAATGGGGTCTTATTATGTTGCCCAGGCTGATCTTGAACTCCTGGCCTCAAGTGATTCTCCTGCCTCGGCTTTCCATCATTGACTATAGTCACCATGTTGTACAATGAATCTCTTGAACTTATTCCTCCTGTCTAACAGAACATTTGTACCCTTTGATCAACATCTCCCTAACCCACCCACCTCCAGCCCCTGGTAACCACCATTTCACTATTTTACCCTCTGCTTCTATGAGTTCAATTTTTTTTTTTTTTTGAGATGGAGTCTCGCTCTGTTGCCCAGGTTGGAGTGCGATGGCGCGATCTCAGCTCACTGCAACCTCTGCCTCCTGGGTTCAAGTGATTCTCCTGCCTCAGCCCCCTGAGTAGCTGGGATTACAGGCATGTGCCACCACTCCCAGCTAATTTTTTATATTTTTAGTAGAGATGGGGTTTCACCATGTTGGTCAGGCTGGTCTTGAACTCCTGACCTCGTGATCCGCCTGCCTCTGCCTCCCAAAGTGCTGGGATTACAGGCGTGAGCCGCTGCACCCAGCCATGAGTTCAACTTTTTAAGATTCATTTGTAAGGGAGATCATGTAGTCTTTCTGTGCCTGGCTTACTTCACTTAACAAAAAGTCATCCAGGTTCATTTAAGTTGTGGGAAATGACAGGATTTCTTCTCTCTCTCTCAGTGCAGTGGTGACAGCATAGCTCAGTGACGCCTTGACCTCCCTTAGCCCCTGAGTAACTGGGACTACAGGCATGCATAGCCATGCACAGCTAATTTTTGTAATTTTGTTTTGTAGAGATGGAGGTGTCACTATGTAGTCCAGGCTGGTCTTGAACTCCTGGGCTCAAGTGATCCACCCGCCTCAGCCTCCCAAAGTGCTGGGATAACAGGTTTGAGCCACTGCACCTGGCTTGTGTCTTTCAGTCAGTATACTGTTTCAAGATTCATCCATGATGCAGCATTCCTTGTCTTCAGTACTTCATTCCTCTTCATGTCTGAGTAGTATTCCTTTGTGTGGATAGACTGCCTTTTGTTTATCCATTCATCAGTTGATGGACATTTGGGTTGGGTTGTTTTCACTTTCTGGTTATTGAGAATAGTGCTTCTGTGAATATATGTATTCAAAAATTTGTTTGAACACCTGTTTTCTATCTTTTGGACATTTTCCTAGGAGTAGAGTTGCTGGGTAACATGGCAATTCTCTGTTTAGCTGACTGAGAACCTGTCAAACTGTTCTCCGCAGCGGCTGCGTCATACTACATTCCCACCAGCAACGCATGAGGTTCCAGTTTCTCCACATCCTCCGGCCAACACCCTTCCTCCCATGCAGTTTTATTTTATTCTATTTATTTATTTGGTTTTATTTGGAGACAGGGACTCTCCCTGTTTCCCAGTCTGGAGTGCATTGGTGCAGTCATGGCTCACTGTAGCCTCCAACTCCTGGGCTCAAGCCGTCCTCCCATGTCAGCCTCCTGGGAAGCGGGAACAACAGGGAAGTACTACCACACCCAGCTAATTTTTAATTTTTATTTATTTATTTGAGACAGGGTCTCACTCTGTTCCTCAGGCTGGAGTGCAGTGATATGATCAAAGCTCACTTCAGCCTCAAACTCCCAGGCTCAAGCCATCCTACCACCTCAGCCTCCCAAGTTATTTTTTATTTTTATTTTTGTAGAGATGAGGTCTTGCTATGCTGCCCAGGCTGGTTTCAAACTCCTGGGTTCAAGCAGTCCTCCCATCTTGGCCTCCCAAAGTGCTGGGATTACAGATGTGAGCCACTGCACTTTGCCCTATGGAATTTTTTTGTTTTTTGAGGCAGAGTCTTGCTCTGTTGCTCAGGCTGGAGTGCGGTGGCATGATCTTGGCTCACTGCAACCTCCCGGGTTCAAGGGATTCTCCTGCCTCAGCCTCCTGAGTAGCTGGGATTACAGGCATGTGCCACCATGCCTGGCTAATTTTTGTATTTGTAGTAGAGACGGGGTTTCACCCTGTTGGGTAGCTGGTCCGGAATGCCTGACCTCAAGTGATATGCCCACCTCGGTCTCCCAAAGTGCTGGGATTATAAGCATGAGCCACTATACCCAGCTGCCCCATGGAATTTTAATTCCACAGGCTGGGCTCATTAGCTCACACCTGTAATCCCAGCACTTTGGGAGGCTGAGGCAGGTGGATCACCTGAGGCCAGGAGTTCGATACCACCCTGGCCAACATGGTGAAACCCTGTCTCTGCTAAAAATACAAAATTTAGCTGGAGATAGTGGTGTGTGCCTATAATCCCAGCTACTAGTGAGGCTGAGGTGGGAGAATTGCTTGAACCCGAGAGGTGGAGGTTGCCATGAGCCACGATCTTGCCACTGCACTCCAGCCTGGGCAACAGAGTGAGACTCCAGCTCAAAAAAAAAAAAAGTTCCACAGATAGACTGTGTATTTGTTTACGTACTATGGCCCTTTGGAGGGCAGACCTGTGTCTAATGGAAACATTTGCAGGGAACATAGACTCAGAATTTATAAAATTACTGCTGGCTCACCAAAAACACAACAGCCAGCCCTTTGGGCCAGTAGGCTATCAGATTTAAGACTCAGATTGATCTTATTTTATTAAAATTTATATATAGACAGACAGATACAGAACATTTTATTGGGTATGTTAATGTGTTCATATATTAATTTTTTTTTCTTTTTTTGAAGGTAAGTATCACTCTGTCACCCAGGCTGGAGTGCAGTGGCGTGATCTCGGCTCACTGCAACCTCCACCTCCTGGGGTCAAGTGATTCTCCTGCCTCAGCCTCCCGAGTAGCTGGGACTACAGGCACCTGCCACCATGCTTGGCTAATTTTTGTATTTTTAGAAGAGATGGGGTTTCACTATGTTGGCCAGGCTCGTCTCGAACTCCTGACCTCTGGTGATCCACACACCTTGGCCTCCCAAAGTGCTCGAATTACAGGCGTGAGCCACTGTGACTGGCCATTTTTTTTTTAACTAGGGGAGAGCAAGAGATGTGAGGTTAATATCTGCAGGTGGTTAGCCAACACGCCCCCCATCTCCCCCAGGGATTTTTTTTTTTTTTAGATAGGGTCTCACTTTGTTACCCAGGCTAGAA
Organism: Cacajao melanocephalus; assembly: GCA_963573385.1. Classification (NCBI taxonomy): domain Eukaryota; kingdom Metazoa; phylum Chordata; class Mammalia; order Primates; family Pitheciidae; genus Cacajao; species Cacajao melanocephalus. Next base: position 20,049 of record CAUYLG010039672.1, read on the forward strand.
TGCAGTGGCTTGATCTCAGCTCACTGCAACTTCTACCTCTCAGGCTCGAGTGATCCTCCCACCTCAGCTTCCTGAGTAGCTGGTACCACAGGCACACACCACCACCACACCTGGGGTAATTTTTTTTTTTTTTTGTAGAGATGGGTTTCACCATGTTGCCCAGGCTGATCTTGAATTCCTGGATTCAAGTGATTTGCCCACCTCAGTCTCCTAAAGTGCTAGGATTACATGCTTGAGCTACTGCATCTGGCCCATATACATAATTTTATTTTAGACTACTCCAGGCAAACTTAGTCCTGCAAACTTTACCTGTGCTGTAAATATTTCAGGCTTGCAAGTTATGCACCCTCTGTCCCAACTACTCAACTCTGCCTTGTGACAAGGAAGCCACAAATCATATGTAAATAAATGCAAATACTCTAGGGTGAGAGGATGGAGGCCCCTGGGATCCACACTCTAAGGAGACACTCATCTCAGGTCCTGAAAATGCAGGGGTGGTGCTGAGAGTGAGTGGTTCAGCCTCTCCCTAGTCCTGGCTCTGTGAATAGCTATGTTCCAATAAAACTTTATTTATAAAAGATGTATTTTTTTTTTAATTTTATTTATAAAAGGTGTCAGGCTGGTTTGGCCTGTGGGCTGTAGTTTGCCACCCCTGGTAAAGCTTTTCTTCATCTGACTCCTCTTTTTCCAGCTCCACCCACATCAGTCTCCCACCCCTCCCAGTATGCGTTCTCTATGCTTTCTTGCGTCTGCATAAAGTCCTCTACGTTTAGATATTTTTTGTTTCATAAAAGTGGGAGACAATGTACACATTTTTTGTATCATGCTTTCCACACTTCACAATAATTTCCGGAATTAGGAAATTATTAGGAGTCAGAGGCATTGACTCCTTTTAATGGCTATATGATATTCCATAGACTGGAAGTAGCATAATTCATTGTGCCTTTTCTTTTTGATAGGCGCTCACTTTGTGGCCAGTTTTCTGCCACATGCACATATAGTGCTCCAATACACATTCTTGTCCTTAAGTATTGGTGTTTTTATTTCTTTGCACAGATTCTCAAGAGTGGGATTAGCAGGTCAAAGGGTATGTTTAGTTTCCATTTTAACAGATGTTGCCAAATTGGTTTCCCAAACGGCTGTAAAACTTCACATGTCTGAGAGTGCCCTTTTCTCCAGATTCCTGCCAGCATTTGAGATTTTTTTTTTCTCGTTTTAGCTTGATAAATGAATCGGTTTAATCTGAGGAATGTAAAGTGATATCCCATTGCTACATTCATTTGCAAGTGTCTGACTCCTGTAAATTTGAGGGTCTCTTCATACTATTTGTTACCCATTTGGTCTTGCTCCTCCACAGATGGTCTATTTATAGTCTAAGTCCATTTATGTATTGGTTGTTTCTCTTTTTCTGGACAATTTGTAAAAGCTCTTTATATAGTGTCCATTTGGCTTTTGGCTTTCATCTAGGAAGTGATTAAGTGGGTTGGTGCCGGGGCAGGCTGCCAAGGTCACATCTTGACTGCGCCCTGACTGGCCACATGACCTCAGCAAATTATTTACCTTCGTTATTTAACCTCAGTGTACTCAACTATAAAACAGTGATCATCATCACCATCATCATGGTAATTCCTCCTTCATAGCGCTGTTAGAGATAAATGAGTTAATGCGTGCCAAGTACATAGAATTCAGCCTGGCACACAATAAGTCCGTCAATAGAAGTTGGTGACTATTATTTGTATTACAAATATTTTTTCAGCTCCATCATTTGAATCGGTTTTATTTCTGGTATCCCTTGTCACACAAAATGTTTCAGTGTTTATATGATCAAATATATCCGTCTTTTTTTACCTCTGAGTTCCCAGCCTTGGTTAAGAAGGTCTCCCTGTTTCCTTCATGACTAATTTATCTCGCTCTTAAAATCAGAGGTGTAGGATCTATTATTTTCCTCACTGAAGTACATTGTCCTCTCAACTCCTTGATCTATCTCCCCTCCCCTCCTGTTCCCTCTTCTCCCATCCCCTCCCTTCTTTTCTTTTCTCTTTTCTTTTCTTAGCAGGGTTTCTCAGTTGTCCAGGCTGAAGTGCAGTGGCACAATCTCAGCTCACTGTAGCCTCAATCTCCCATTCTCAAGCGTGGGAGCTCACTCTCCCAAGTAGCTGGGACTACAGGTGTGCACCACCATGCCTGGCTAATTTTTTTTTTTTTTAAGAGATGGGGTTTTGCCATTGTTGTCCAGGCTGGTCTCAAACTCCTGGGTTCAAATACAGCCATGAGCCACCGCGCCCAGCCCTCCTTGATCTATTTCATCCCTAAAAGAAAAAAATAAACTATTTTTCTATACACTCACAAAACTTCTGACACCAAATGTATGAGGTTTCCACACCAAGCAACTCTCCAATTCTCCTTGGACACTGATTGGGTGTCCTATAATTCAAGTCAAATCTGACGTTGTCGGCTGGGGGCAGTGGCTCACACCTGTAATCCCAGCACTTTGGGAGGCTGAGGCCCGGTGTCTGTTGTTTTTTTATTTGTGTCCACATGTACTCAACGTTTAGCTCCCACTTATAAGTGAGAACAGGTGGTACTTGGTTTCCTGTTCCTGTGTTAGTTTACTTGGGTAATGGCCTCCAGCTCCACCTGTGTTGCTGCTGCTGCAAATCATTCCTTTTTTTTTTTTTTAAGGTGGAGTCTCACTCTTGTCACCCAGGCTGAAGTGCAGTGGCACAATTATGACTCACTTCAGCCTTGACCTTCCTGAGCTGAAGTGATCCTCCACCTCAGCCTCCTGAGTAGCTGGGACTACTGCGTGAACCACCATGCCTAATTTTTTGTTTTTTGCTTTTTGGTTTTTTGAAGAGACAGGGGTCTCACTATTTTGCCCAGGCTGGTCTAGAACTCCTGGGCTCAATTGATCCTTCTGCCTCAGCTTCCCAAAGTGCTAGGATTACAGGCATGGGTCACCATGTCTGGCTGATTTCATTCTTTCTTATGGCTGCATAGTACTCCATGGTGTATATATACCAGCTTTTTTTATCCAATACACCTGTACTTCCAACTGATCAGATAAAAATTAAGAGTTCCCACAGCCCAATCCTCAGGTTCAGTAATTTGCTAGAATGGTTCACAAAACTTGGGGAAACACTTTACTTATGTTTATTGGTTTGTCATAAAGAATGCCACTAAGAGGTCAGGCATGGTGGCTCATGCCTGTAATCCCAGCACTTTGGGAGGCCGAGGCAGGTGGATCACCTGAGGTCAGGAGTTTGAGACCAGCCTGGCCAAATGACGAAACCCTGTCTCTACTAAAAAATACAAAAATTAGCTGGATGCGGTGGCAGGCGCCTATAATCCCAGCTACTTGGGAGGCTGAGGCAAGAGAATCACTTGAACCTGGGAGGCAGAGGTTCCAGTGAGCTGAGATTGCTCCATTGCACTGTAGCCTGGGTGACAGAGGAAGATTCTGTCTCAAAAAAAAAAAAAAAAAAGAATACAACTAAGAAACAGCCATGTGGAAAGAGATGCGTGGAGGATAGTATGGGGCGGGGAGAGGGTAGCTTCCATGCCCCCTCTCATGTGTCCCTCTACCACTTCAATGTGTTCACCAACTCAGAAGCTCTCCGAACTCCGTCCTCTAGGGATTTTGCGGAAACTTCATTATGGAGGCATGACTGATTAAATCATTGATCATTGATCATTGATGAGCCTAGTGGCTCATCCCTGTAATCCCAGCACTTTGGGAGGCTGAGAGAGATGGATCACTTGACCCCAGGAGTTCGAGACCAGCCTGGGCAACATGGTGAAACCCCATCTCTACAAAAAATACAAAAATTAGCTGGTGGTGTGCAGGTATAGTCCTAGCTACACGGGAGGCTAAAGTGGGAGGATTGCTTGAGCCTGGAGAAGTCGAGGCTGCAGTGAGCTGTGATTGTGCCACTGCACTCCAGCCTGGGTGATAGAGCAATGCCTTGTCTCAAAACCAAACCAAACCATTGGCCATTGATGATCAATAGTCAATTTCCAGCCCCTCTCCCCTCCCAGAGGTCAAGGGGTGGAGCTGATAGCTCCGGAGATTAAGACTAAAAATTCGCAAAACACGTTCCCCTGTCACTCAGGAAGTTGCAAGGGCTTTAGAGGCTCTGTGTTAGAAACCAAGGTTGAGATCAAATGTAGATTTCTCCAGTCACATTCCCCTTCTCCCTCACCCCGGTGAGATGAGAACTTTTGAGCACTTTCACTTCCGCTCTCTTCCATTTCCCCTGCCCATGTTCCCTGATGAGACTCATGAAATACATCTATTCCCCACCCAACTCTCTGAGGTTTGGCTGAGATAATCTAGTATTTCTTGTAGCTTATCTTACAGGATATCCGTTTGGTTTCAATAATCCTGTTTTCTAAGGGTCCTTCTCTATTACACAAATCCCAGTCTATCCTGTTCCATTTTGATTTAAAATATCATCTGCCTATGTTCTTTTTCCTTTGTGTGTGTGTGTGTGTGTGTGTGTGTGTGTGTGTATGTGTGTGTGATGGAGTCTCGATCTGCCACCCAGCCTGGCATGGTCTCAGCTCACTGCAACCTCCGCCTTCCGAGTTCAAGCAATTCTCCTGCCTCAGCCTCCTGAGTAGCTGGGATTACAGGCATGCACCACCACGTCTGGGTAATTTTTGTATTTTTAGTAGAGATGGGGTTTGGTCATGTTGGCCAGGCTGGTCTAGAACACCTGACCTAAAGTGATCCGCCCGCCTTGGCCTCTCAAAGTGCTGGGATTATAGGTGTGAGCTACCGCACCCGGCCCTGCCTACGTTTTGAACATGCTTTTCTCTTTTTTTTCTTCTTTCCCCTTCTTAAGTCGTCTTTTCATGGCTATTTGCAGTTTATTTAGGTCTTTTCCAAGTAGTGCCTATCAGATGGAGGGTGCCCCGTGGTTATTCTCTCTGAATTTTTTTTTTTGAGACCAGGATCTTGCTCTGTTGCCCAGGCAGGAGTGCAGTGGCATAATCACGGCTGACTGCAGCCTCAATCTCCTGGGCTCAAGTGTTCCTCTCAACTCAGCCCCCGAAGGAGCTGGGATTACAGGCACACACTACCACCTTCAGCAAATGTTTTTTTGTATTTTTTGTACAGACAGGGTCTCACCATGTTGTCTAGGCTGGACTCAAACTCCTGAGCTCAAGTGATCTCCCACCTTAGCCTCCCAGAGTGTTGGGATTACAGGTGAGAGCCACCACACCTGGCCTGATTTATTGAGTATCCTTGAAAATCTACCTTTTGCTTCAATTGAAAAAAAAAAATTTTGCTTGAGATGGAGTGTGGCTGTATTGCCCAGGCTAGAGTACAGTGGTGCAATCTCGACTCACTGCAACCTCTGTGTACTGGGTTCAAGTGATTCTCCTGTCTCAGCCCCCAGAGTAGGTGAGGTTATAGGCGCCCACGACCACGCCCAGCTAATTTTTGTTTTTGTTTTTGTTTTTTTTTGAGATGGAGTTTCGCTCTTGTTGCCCAGGCTGGAGTGCAATGGCACAATCTTGGCTCACCGCAACCTCCACCTCCCAGGTTCAAGTGATTCTCCTGCTTCAGCCTCCCGAGTAGCTGGGATTATAGGCATGCGCCACTATGCCCAGCTAATTTTTTGTATTTTTAGTAGAGACGGGGTTTCTCCATGTTGGTCAGGCTGGTCTCAAACTCCTGACCTCAGGTTATCTGCCCACCTCAGCCTCCCAAAGTGCTGGGATTACAGGCGTGAGCCACCATGCTCAGCCCTAATTTTTGTATTTTTATTAGAGACGGGGTTTTACCGTGTTGGCCAGGCTGGTCTCAAACTCCTGACCTCAAGTGATCCACCCATCTCGGCCTCCCAAAGTGCTGGGATTACAGGCATGAGCCACCATGTCCCGCCAAAAAAAATACTGTGAGAACAGAATGGGGGATTCTTAGATTGCTGTCCTTTCTCTCTCTTCTCTGTAGATAAGAAGTGTAGATTGCTCTCATCTTTCAGTAATGTAGATGAAGTCTGATTCTAGTCTAAGATTTTTTGTTTCATGAGTGGCTTCTTTCTCTGCTTGACCCTTGTAAACTGTTTTTTTTATTTTTTTATTTTTCTGAATTTTTACAAGAATGCGCCTCCAGAAGAATCTTCTCGGTGCAGCCAGAAACTCAATAAGCTCTTTTAATCTGCAGTCTCAGATCTTGATTAATTTTGAAGAACTTTGCTTCTGTGATTTATCTGTTGCATCGTCTCATTTTAGAACTCCTATTACGTGCATTTGTTCTTCAGGAGGAGCTACACTCCAGCTCATATTTTCTCATGAGATTTCCATTTCTTTGTAATGTTGCTTTGTTTTTTTATTTGTTTTATTTTTATTTTTATTTTTATTTATTTTTATTTTTATTTTTAAAGATGGGGTTTCACCATGTTGGTCAGGCTGGTCTTGAACTCCCAACCTCAGGTGATCCGCCCGCCTTGGCCTCCAAAGTGTTTGGATTACAGGTGTGAGCCACCACACCTGGCCTGTTGCTTTGTTTTGAGATATTTCTTGCAGTTTATCTCCCAGACTAATTTGGGTCTCAGTGGAGGCCCTACTGGCTTTTAATTATTAATGGAGTTTCTTAGAGCTAAAATAATCACGTATTTTAGCTCAGAAAGGTCATTTCTTTCTTTTATTCTTTATCCTTTTTTTTTTTTTTTTTTTTTGAGACAGTGTCACTCTTGTAGCCCAGGCTAGAGTGCAATGGTGCAATCTCCGCTCACTGCAACCTCTGCCTCCCAGGTTCAGGCAATTCTCCTGCCTCAGCCTCCCAAGTTGCTGGGATTACAGGTCTGTGTGCCACCACACCTGGCTAATTTTTGTATTTTTAGTAGAGATGGAGTTTCACCACGTTGGCCAGGCTGGTCTCAAACTCTTGACCTCAGGTGATCCACCTGCCTCGGCCTCCCAAAGTGCTGGGATTATAGGCGTGAGCCACTGCACCCAGCCTGAAAGGTCATTTCTGTGCTGTATTTGGATTTCCTCAAGTGTTCTTGTTTATTACTGCTTTTGGCTCACAGATGCCCCTGTCTGCTTCAGCACTGTGGATTCTGATTGCTCTACTGGCTCCTGTGTCTGGGGGCCGGGGCCCCTTCAGTGGGTGGTGAACCCTCTTGGTCAGTCACGGGGTCAGTCAAATTCAGTTGTTGATGTTTTCCTTTCTGTGGTAAGTCCCCAGGTAGAAATAGGCGGAACAGCCTCTACTGCCATAGGCTTGGGATGTAGGAGCTGGTAGAATTCTGTTGGGGCTCAGAAAACAGTACCCCAAAATGAAGCCCTTTTCCGCAGCCTCAGAAGCAAAAGCTTTTCCCCGACCCTCCGCTGTCCTCCTGCCTGAAGTCCTGTTCTTCCCCCAAAGCTAGCCATAGAAACTAGAATTCCTCTTCTCTAAAGCAGGTCATAGAAGCCAAAACCCCTTTTCCAAAGCCATCCATAAAACCTAAAAATATGACTCTACGTTCTCCTCCATCTTTCTGCATCAAAACTGGCCATTGAAACATGATCTGACCCACCTTCTTTCACTGGAGGTCATAAGATCCCATTCCAGAGCGGGTCCTGCCCTACACCCTGAAGGAAGGAACGCTGCTCAGAGAGGCCAAGAAGAATCCATATGGACAGGCCTTGCTGTCCCTTCACACTGACGCCCACTTAGTCCAGCCACATTAGGTCATTTTTTTTTTTAGATGGAGTCTCGCTCTGTTGCCCAGTCTGGAGTGCAGTGGTGCAATCTCAGCTCACTGCAACCTCTGCCTCCCAGGCTCAAGCAATTCTTGTGCCTTAGCCTCCAGGGTAGCTGGGATTACAGACTCGTGCCACCACACCCAGCTAATTGTTTTTTTATATTTCTTTTATTTTTAGTAGAGACAGGGTTTTGCTATGTTGGCCAGGCTGGTCTCAGACTCCTGGCCTCCAGTGAGCTGCCTGCCTTGGCCTTCCAAAGTGTTGGGATTACAGGTATGAGCCACTGTGCCCAGTCTGGTGTCTCTTTTCTTCTTTTTTTTTTAGAGTTGAGGTCTTACTCTGTTGCCAGGCTGAATTGTTGTGATCACAGCTCACTGCAGCCTCAAAATCCTGAGCTCAAACAATCCTCCTGCCTCAGCCTCCTGAGTAGCTGGGACTTCAAGTGTGTGCCACCATGCCCGGCTAATTTTTTGTTTGGTTTTTTTGTAGAGATAAGATCTCACTATGTTGCCCGAGCTGGTCTAGAACTCCTGGGCTCAAGGTGTTCTCCTGGCTAGGCCTCCCGAAGAGCTGGGGTTACAGGTATGAGCCACTGCACACGGCCCCACGGTTTTCTCCTTATTTTACTTATCTATTGGTGCGTAATAAATTAGCTCAAGATGTAATAGCCTAAACCATCTCTGGTGGTATCTAGGAGTCAGGAATTCAGGTCTCTGCTATACATGTCTGGGACCTCAGCTGGAAGGCCCAAAGGCTGGGGCCGGCACCATCTGAAGGCACGGTCATGTTTAGGTCCAGCTGTCAGGAAGGCTTCATAATTTACAGCTTTTGGCGAACAGTGAAATGCAGGGCCCTGGTCTAAGAAATGATGAAGAATGTACTGGGAGTAGAGATGGAGAGTGATTAGTACTGGAAATGGAATGTAGTGATGTTTGCACAATTCTGTGAATATGCTACGGACCACTGAATGGTACCCTTTCAATGGGTGAAGTTTATAGTATATGCATTATATCTCAATCAAGCTGTTTAAAAATTATGAAGAATTTCAAGATGATGATAGCAGAGTATTGAAATGGGCCAGGGGCCCTTCTCAGCACCCAGCCCTGTGCCTGATGCTAGGCTACACATCTGTGAAGCTTGTCCACTGGCTGTCACCTGAGGGCCTAGTTCAACGTGTCAACCAGAGCAGCCCCACAGGGTCTCCCCATGAGACCTAGGCTTCCTCCCAGCATGGCGGGCCAAAACAGAGAGAGAGAAGCCAGTATCTTTTTCTTTTTTGAAACAAGATCTCACTCTGTCACCCAGGCTGGTGCAGTGGTGTATGATCATGGCTCACTGCAGCCTTGAGCTCCTGGACTCAAGCAACCCTCCCACCTCAGCGTCCTGAGTAGCTGGGACCACAGGCACACAACACCACGCCCGGCTAATTTTTTAATTTTTACTTTTCGTAGAGGCAGGGTCTCCCTATGTGAGCTAGGCTGGTCTTGAACTTCCGGGCTCAAGTGATCTTCCCACCTTGGCCTTCCAAAGTGCTGGGATACCAGGCGTGAATCCCGGTGCCCAGCCCCCTACCCCTTTTATGCTCAGCTTTTAAAGAGATATAATATCACTCCTACTATATTCTACTCATTAAAAGAAAGTCAGGCCGGGCGCAGTGGCTCATGCCTGTAATCGCAGCACTTTGGAAGGTTGAGGCAGGTGGATCACGAGGTCAGGAGATCGAGACCATCCTGGCCAACATGGTGAAACCCTGTCTCTACTTAAAAATACAAAAATTAGCTGGGTATGGTGGCACGCATCTGTAATCCCAGCTACTCGGGAGCCTGAGGCAGGAGAATTGCTTGAACTCGGAAGGCTGAGATTGCAGTGACTGAGACTGCACCACGGCACTTCAGCCTGGCGACAGAGTGCGCCTCCGTCTCAAAAAAAAAAAAAAAGTAAGTCTGGCCTGCATTCAAAGGGGAAGGAAATTAGACTCTGTCTTTTGAAGAGAGAGAGGAGTTTCAAAGAAGCTGTTGATGTATTTGAAACGACCACATGGATCTTCATATCTAGGCTAACTGCCGCTTCCTGGTCTCCTGCCCAGCACATAGGAGAGAAAGCCCCATGTGAATTTTCTGGCCAGGCCCCAACAGAAACTAAGGCTGCATTTACACTATGGGGCCCAAGTCTGGAAGAACAGGCAGCCTAAAACCAGACAGGTAAGGAAGTCTTGTTGGAGGCTTCCCCCCCAACTCTAAATTCTCTTTCTGTAATTTTTCTAACCCTGTTGTGGCATTTCTTCATTTTAAAAAATAAAATCATGACTCTAGAGATAGATATATTGGCGTTTGCTCAGGGCTGGGGAAGGGGATGAATGGGGAATCAATGATTGCCAGTGGGTTCAGAGTTTCTTTTTGGAGTGATGAAAAAGTTCTGAAATTAGATAGTGGTGGTGATTCTACAAATTTGTGGATGTACTAAAAATGAGTGAATTGTATACTTTATGGGTGCAGTGGCTCATGCCTGTAATCCCAACACTTTGGGAGGCCGAAGCGGTTGGATCACCTGAGGTTGGGAGTTCAAGACCAGCTTGACCAACATGGAGAAACCCCATCTCTACTAAAAATATAAAATTAGCCAGGCATGGTGGCACATGCCTGTAATCCCAGCTGCTCAGGAAGCTGAGGCAGAAGAATCACTTGAACCCAGGAGGCGAAGGTTATGGTAAGCCAAGATTGCACCATTGTACTCCAGCCTGGGCAGCAAGAGTGAAACTCTGTCTCAGAAAAAGAGAGTGAATTTGGCTGGGCGCAGTGGCTCACATTGGTAATACTAGCACTTTGGGAGGTGAGGTGGGAAGATTGCTTGAGCCTAGGAATTTCAGACCAGCCTAAGCAACATAGCAAGACCCTGTCTCTATAAAAAATACAAAAATTAGTACCTACTTTTTTCCATTCTTCTATATCTATAAAAGAAAAAAAATTAGTCAGGTGTGGTGGCGTGTGCCTGTAATCCCAGCTATTCGGGAGGCTGAGACAGGAGAATCACTTGAGCCTGGGAGGCAGAGGCTGCACTGAGCTGTGATTGCACCACTGCACTCCAGCCTGGGTGACAGAGCAAGACCCTGTTTTAAGAAAAAAAAAAGGAATTTACTGCTTTTTGGCCTCTTGGCTAAGATCAAGTGTAGCATTTGCTTTTAGTCGTTTTCTGCTATGGTCTGAATCTGTTCCTTCCTCCTCCCAAATTTACGTTTTGAAATCCTAATCCCTTAAATGATAGGATTGGGAGGCAGGGCCTTTGGGAGATGATGGGGTCATAAGGGTGCAGCCCTTAGGAATGAGATTCATGCCCTAATAAAAGAGGCCCCCAGAGAGTTCCCTTCACCCTTCCGCTATGTGAGGACACAGAGAAGAAATCTGTGCATCAAGTGGCAGGTCCTCACCATCCTCCCCAAACGCTGAATCTGCGGCTGCCTTGATCTTGGACTTCCAGCCTCCAAAACCGTGGGAAATGCACTTCTGTTGTTTGTAAGCCACGCAGTCCATAGCACTGTGTGTCATGGCAGCCCGGGCGGACTAAGACAGTGTCCTCGGCCGAATTGTGATTGGGAGCTCAGTGGCGCGGTCCTGGGGGAGCTGTGTCGTGTCTTGGTTTCTCAAAGAACCATTTGGGTCACTAGGACTCCATTCTGCATTTGGAGCCATCTCCTGCCCAAGGACGCCTGGTCATCACGGCCAGCTTGTAGCCAAACACTGGGGACGTCTCTGTGGCCACCAGAATTGGTGGATCCATCACTCTTGGGGTTTCTCAGGCTTTGCTTTCGCAACGAGTTGGTTCTCCTCGATTGCATTCTGTTTCACTCTGTTGGTAACAGAGGACTGACCACAAGCAGTGGTGATGACAGGGGAAATCTTGGCTTAGCCCTTGGCAAGAGAGACCTGCAGAGCATTGGCAGAAGTTTGAATTTGTGAGCCCAGTCCTGTCCCTTCTAGACCCTCCAGGCATGTGTCTAAGAGAAAGTCACCTGCATGGAAGAAAGTGTTCTATAGGCAAACATGACCTTTTGTTTTGTTTTGTTTTGTTTTGTTTCTCATTTTGAGACAGAGTCTCACTCTGTCACCCAGGCTGGAGTGCAGTGGTGCAATCTCAGCTCACTGCAACCTCTGCCTCCTGGGTTCAAGCAATTCTTTTGCCTCAGCTTCCTGTGTAGCTGGTAGCTGGGACTACAGGCACACACCACCATGCCCAGCTAATTTTTGTATTTTTAGTAGAGACAGGGTTTCACCATATTGGCCAGACTGGTCTTGAAATTCTGACCTCAAGTGATCCACCTGCCTCAGCCTCCCAAAGTCTCAGGATTACAGGCGTCAGCCACCAGCCTCAGTTTTGCTTAAGAGTGAATTTTATAGTGGGTAAATTAATATCTCAATGAAAAAAAATTGGAAGCTCTAAGAGCTGAGATAGTCGTTAGCCTCTCTCACTCCCTTTGAGTTCTCAGAACCCACCCAATGAGTGGTCAAGCCAGAATTTCAACCCAGGGACATCTGATTCCAAAGGCCGTTTTTCTTCACCTCTGCCAGCCGGCAAGTGAATAGACCACGTAGCCTGAGAGTGAAAAACATGCTGAGGGGTTTGAACTTTTTGTTGTTTTTGATAATTGAAGGGTTTTGAGGCAGAAAAGAAACATAATTCAAGACCGGGCGTGGTGGCTCACACCTGTAATCCCAGCACTTTGGGAGGCCAAGGCGGGTAGATCACGAGGTCAAGAGATCAAGACCATGCTGGCCAACATGGTGAAACCCCATCTCTACTAAAAATACAAAAATTAGCTGGGCGTGGTGGCACACGCCTATAGTCCCAGCTACTCAGGAAGCTGAGGCAGGAGGATCACTTGAACCCAAGAGGTGGAGGTTGCAGTGAGCCAAGATCATGCCACTGCAGTCCAGCCTGGGCAACAAAATGAGACTCCATCTCAAAAAAAGAAAAAAAAAAGAAACATAATTCAGTTTTTGTTTTACAAAGATGGAGCCAGGCATGGTAGCTCATGCCTGTAATCCCAAAACTTTGGGAGCCCAGGGCAGGGAGGATCATTTGAAGCCAGGAGCATGAGACCAGCCTGGGCAACATTAGGAGACCCCATCTCTTAAAAAAAAAATAGAAAAAGCAAAGAAAGATAATTCTTAGGAGCTTTGTGTGAATATTCTTTGTTAGACATAATAACAGATAATATTGCGGGGAGTTTTTTTCTGGGTTGGCTATAATAATTTTTGCAGTTTTGTTTAAAAAATATTTTGATACAGTCTGGGCACAGTGGCTCACTCCTATAATCCCAGCACTTTGGGAGGCTGAGGCAGGCAAATCACTTCAGGTCAGGAGTTCAAGACCAGCCTGGCCAATGTGGTAAAACCCCATCTCTGCTTAAAAAAAAAAAAAAAAAAAAAAATTAGCCAGGTGTGGTGGTACACGCCTGTAATCCAGCTACTCCAGAGACTGAAGCAGGAGAATCACTTGAACCCAGGAGGCAGAGGTTGCAGTGAGCTGAGAACATGCCACTGCACTCCAGCCTGGGCGACAAAGTGAGACTCCATCTTTAAAAAAAAAAAAAAAAATCAAGACAGCTCATGAACAGCAGGGGAAAAGAAAAAATAATTTAAAATATTAGAAAAAATTTTTTTGGCCGGGAGACAGGGTTTTGCTCTGTCTCCCAGGCCAGAGTGCAGTGGTGCAATCATAGCTCACTGTAGCCTCGAACTCCTGGGCTCAGGCAATCTTCTCACCTCAGTCTCTCAAAGTGTTGTGATAACAGGCATGAGCCTGGCCTGAAATCTTGACTAAAACATCAGTATTCAGCCTCTGTGGGAACACTAGAGACCAGTATGATTTTTTTTGTCTCATTCTTTTAAGTTTTTTAATTATTTTATTTCATTTCATTTCATTGAGACAGGGTGTCACTCTGTCACCCAGGCTGGAGTGCCGTCATAGCTAACTGCAGCCTTGACCTCCCTCCCCACCCTCAGCTCAAGCGCTCCTCCTATTTCAACCCCTCGAGTAGTTGGGACCACAGATGTGCACCACCGTGCCTGGCTAATTTTTTTTTTTTTTTCAGAAGAGACAAGATTTCACTATGTTGCTCAGGCTGGTCTCAAATTCCTGAACTCAAGGGATCCTCCTGCCTTGGCCTCCCAAAGTGCTGGGATTACGAGGGTGAGCCACCTCACCTGGCCAAAAAGATGTTTTTTTTAATGGATTCTGTGATTTGTTTCCATTATTAAACAAAAGGTCAATGGAGAGCGAAGCGGCAGTTGGGCAATGTTTGCCTATGAAATGTCAATCTGTCCTTAATGTTATTCTACTTATTCTAAAGTTGAATTTCTCTGCTGTGCAGCACGGCAGGCTTTATGTAAAATTCGATTCAGATTTATAGGTAGTAAGTGGTTTTTAAATAAACACATATGGTATTCCAACTGAGCTCTGAAACCTCTGGCTGATGGAGGCATTTAAGGAAGATGGTTGGATGCTGTAAGAGTCAGCTCAGGCCATAGCTCAGTTCTGCAGACCGAGGGGCTTAATCCACAGAAACGGACTTTCCCACAGTTCTGAAGCCTCCAAGTTTGCAATCAGTTGTTGGCAGTGTGGTTTCTTCTGAGGCCTCTCTCCTTGGCTTGTAGATGGCTGTCTTCTCCCTGTGTCCTCATTTGGTCATCCCTCTGGGTGTGTCTGTGTCCTGACTCTCTTCTCATAAGGACATCAGTCATTCTGGATTAGGGCCCACCCTAATGACCTCAGTTTAACTCAATTACCCTTTAAAGTCCCTGCCTCCAAATATAGTCACATTCTGAGATACTGGGGTTCTTCTTCATCTCTGTAATTTTACCTTTTTAAGAATATTATCTAAGTAAAATTAGATAGTATGTAACTTCTTGAAATTGACCTTTTTTCCAGCCTGGGCAATATGGCAAAACCCCATCTCTACAAAAATGCCATCATGGTGCCAATGCACTCCAGCCTAGGTGATAGAGTGAGACCAAAAAAAAAAGCTTGTTTTTTCCCCACTCAATTTTTTTTTTTTTTTTGAGACAAGGTCTTACTCTGACACCTAGGCTAGAGTGCAGTGGCACGGTCTTGGCTCTCTGCAACCTCCGCCTCTCTGGTTCAAGTGACTCTCCTGCCTCAGCCTCTGGAATAGCTGGGATTACAGGCGCGCACCACCATGCCGAGCTAATTTTTTTAGTATTTTTAGTAGAGACGGGGTTTCACTATGTTGGCCAGGCTGGTCTCCAACTCCTGACCTCTGGTAATCCACCTGCCTCGGCTTCTCAAAGTGCTGGGATTACAGGCGTGAGCCACCACACCTGGCCTCCACTCAGCATAATTCAGTGCTTTAAGATCCATCCAAGTATGGCTGGACAAGGTGCTGTAATCCCAGGACTTTGGGAGGCCGAGGCAAGCGGATCACCTGAGGTCAGGAGTTCTCGACCACTCTGGCCAACGTGGTGAAACCCCATCTCTAAAAATACAAAAAAAAATAGCCGGGTGCGGTGGTGAGCACCTGTAATCCCAGCTACTTGGGAGGCTGAGGCAGGAGATCTGCTTGAGCCCAGGAAGCGGAGTTTGCAGTGAGCCAAGATTGCGCCACTGCACTCCAGCCTGGACAATAAGAGTGAGACTCCGTTTCAAAAAAAAAAAAAAAAAAAAATCCATTCAAGTTGTTGCCTATATCAATAATTTATTTCTTTTGTATTGCCTAAGTAGGATCCCATGCTATGGACGTATCAGTTTGTTTAATTATTCACCCATTGAAGGACATTTGCAGAACATTCTCTTAAAACTAAACAGCCAGCCACTTTGGGAGCCAAAGTGGGCGGATCACCTGAGGTCAGGAGTTTGAGACCAGCCTGGCCAATATGGTGAAACCCCGTCTCTATTAAAAACAAAAATTAGCCGGGTGTGGTGGTGGGTGTCTGTAGTCCCAGCTACTCAGGAGGCTGAGGCAGGAGACTCGCTTGAACCTGGGAGGCAGAGGTTCCAGTGAGCCAAGATCATGCCACTGCACTCCAACCTGGGCAGCAAAGTGGCACTCCATCTCAAAAAAAAAAAACCAAAAAACTAAGCAACACTGTGTGCAGTGGCTCACTTACAAGTGATCTGCCCGCCTTTGTGGCTTGCTTGAGCCCAGGAGTTCCAGACCAGTGTAGTCAACATGGCAAAACCACCTGTAGTCCCAGCTACTTGGGAGGCTGAGGTGGGAGGATCACCTAAACCGGGGAGGTTGAAGCTGCAGTGAGCTGTGATCTTGCCACTGCACTCCAGCCTCGGTGACAGAGCCAGACCCTGTCTCAAAACAAACAAACATGAAACCAAAAAAAAAAAAAAAAAAAAGTGAAAGTGTTACAGATACAGCTGAAGCCTCCCTCCATTCCATTTTGCTCCCTGAGATTCCTCTGCAGAAGTAATTTCTATCTTGAAGTTAGTGTACATTCTTTTCATCCATCCATTTGTATGTGTTATTGCATATTGATATTTCCAAAAACAATGTATGGCTTCGTTTGATGTTTTAAGTATTTCTAGAGATGTTACCAGATTGCATGTATCTTCCGGCAACTTGCCTTTTGCTCTAGATATTATGCTCAAGTTTCAGTCCTGTTGATACAAGTAACTCTGGTTCATTTGTCTTCACTGCTGTAGAGTATTCCATTGAGCACCTGTTTCTGTTCCCCTACTAATGGACATTTCCCTTGTTTTTTTTTTTACTGTAACAATGTTGATATGGTCATCCTTTTTTTTTTTTTTTTTTTTTTTTGAGGTGGAGTTTTGCTCTTGCAGCCCAGGCTGGAGTACAGTAATACATCTTGGCTTACTGCAACCTCTGCCTCCTGGGTTCGAGCGAGTTTCCTGCCTCAGCCTCCTGAGTAGCTGGGGTTACAGGTGCGCACTACCATGCCCAGCTAATTTTTGTATTTTTAGTGGAGATGGGATTTTGCCATGATGGCTGGTCTTGAACTCCTGACCTCAGGTGATTCACCTACCTTGGCCTCCCAAAGTGCTGGGATTACAGGCGTGAGTCACTGCGCCCAGCCACCATGACCATCTTTGATCTGACTCCTTATGAAGTGGTACCTTCTTTAGAAAGATAACAACCTTCTTTTTTTTTTTTTTTTTTTTTAAAGATGGGGGTCTCACCATGTGGGTCAGGCTGGTCTTGAACTCCTGACCTCAGGTGATCCGCCCGCCTTGGCCTCCAAAGTGCTTGGATGACAGGCATGAGCCACCGCTCCTGGCCTAAGATAAGAACCTTTAACAAGGAAGAAAAGAGTCAACCTGCAGTGAGAT
Organism: Cacajao melanocephalus; assembly: GCA_963573385.1. Taxonomy (NCBI): domain Eukaryota; kingdom Metazoa; phylum Chordata; class Mammalia; order Primates; family Pitheciidae; genus Cacajao; species Cacajao melanocephalus. The sequence continues at coordinate 37,065 of CAUYLG010039672.1, forward strand.
TTGGAAAAGGGAAACAGCATTTACACAGCATCCACTAAGTTCTAGGCATCGAGCCAGGCAGCTTAAGTATATGATCACAGTCTCGGCTTGGGAGGGGCCTGGGGGCCTAATGAACAGCCTGTACAGCCTAGGGCAGCCTGGGAAGTTGTGGAAATACTGACTCCAAGCAGGTCAAAGTATTTGCCCCACTTTTTTTTAGTTCAAGTTGCCTGTCTCTCACTTTGCACGTTCCCAGAACTTGAAAAGCAAAGACTCTGGAGTCAGATTGCCTGCATTTGTTCATCTGGTTCATCATTCACCAGTTGTATTAACTTGGACAAGTTATTCAAACTTTCTGGGCTTCAATTCCCTTATCTCTGAAGTCAGAAATAGCACTTAGCCTATAATGTTATTGAGATGATTAAATGAGATCGTCGAAGTAAAACACTTAGAGCCATGTCTCACAGACACCAGAAAGTCAATCTTAGATGTAATAATTGACGATGGCTGGGTGCAGTGGCTCACACTTGTAATCCCAGCACTTTGAGAGGCCGAGGCAGGAGGACTGCTTAAGCCCAGGAATTCGAGACCAGCCTGGGCAACACAGTGAGATCCCATCTCCAAAAAAATAAAAATAAAAATAAATTAATTAAATTAAAAATTTTAAAAATAATCATAATTGATGGCTATCAAATGATGAATACAGCATCTCTCCAACTGTATGTACATCTTTGCATTCATGCTGCTTTACCAAAATCCAAAGCAGGCAATATCATTTTCCTTTTTTAAGTTAAATTAAATATATATTTTTTTGAGATGGAGTTTCGCTCTTGTTGCCCAGCCTGGAATGCAATGGCATGATCTTGGCTCACTGCAACCTCCGCCTCCTGGGTTCAAGCAATTCTCCTGCTTCAGCCTCCTAAATTGCTAGGATTACAGGCATGCACCACCACGCCTGGCTAATTTTGTATTTTTTTATTAGACATGGTGTTTCACCATGTTGGTCAGGCTGGTCTCAAACTCCTGACTTCAAGTGATCCACCCATCTTGGTCTCCCAAAGTGCTGGGATTACAGGTGTGAGCCACCATGCATGGCCTATGATGTATTTTGTTAAGAAACCAACTGTTTTTCAACCTGAGGACCAGTTGGTCAGTCACTTTCTCTTCTTTTCAGAGTTGCACTGAGAACATCCTGTTCCTCGCACCTGTTGGTGGATGTAAATCCTTGCCTGGGTGTGGCCAGATTCCAGGTTTACCAATATTTGTTAAGAGCCCACAAATGCTTGCCTTTCACGGGACAGGGCCGTGGGACTGTGGACTGTAGGTCAGGCCCTGATGTTTGAAATGCCACACACAAACTCCTTCTCCCTGAAGAGACAGAGGGTGGCCAAATGTTAAATTTTAGCCCAAGGATAATCCAGCACTGGTTGCAGAATACCTGTCTCTTCTGTCATAGCAGATAAGAAACAGCGAACAGAACTTCACGGCCAGGTACCAGCTTCAACCAAACCTGCAAAGGAGCATTTCTTTGCCCGGAGCTTATTGAGCAATATACAAGTAACAGAGACTTTAATTCTCCAGGAAGACCTTCCAAAGGGCTCCAGAACACACATCTGGAGGTCCACAGATGAATGGGCCTGGGGCAGAATGAACCCCATCGCTTCCTGAAAGTTGATTATTTGCCTCTGTTCTTTGAAGACCACAGTTTCGTAGCATGGCAGATTATTTATTTATTTATTTATTTTTGAGATAGAGTCTGGCTCTGTGACCCAGGCTAAAGTTCAGTAGCTTGATCACGGCTCACTGCAGCCTCCACCTCCCAGGCTCAAGCAGTCCTCCCACCTCAGCCTCCCAAGTGGCTGGAACCACCAGTGCCTGCCACCATGCTTGGCTAATGTTTTGTTTTTTGGTAGAGGAGGGGTCTTGCTCTGTAGCCCAGGCTAGTCTCAAACTCCAGGCCACGCTCAGTGGCTCATGCCTGTAATCTCAGCACTTTGAGAGGCTGAAGCGGTCAAATCACTTGAGCCCAGGAGTTCAAGACCAGCCTGGGCAGCAAAGCTGAATCCTGTTTCTACAAAAAATACAAAAATTAGCTGGGCGCAGTGGCGTGTGCCTGTAGTCCCAGCTGCTCAGGAGACTGGGGTGAGAGGAACGCTTGAGCCTGGAAGGTGGAGGTTGCAGTGAGCTGAGATCATGCCACTGCACTCCAGCGTGGGTGTCAGAGTAAAACTGCATCTCAAGAAGAAGAAAAAAGTGCCAAACTCCTGGCCTCAAGTGATCCTCCTGCCTCAGCCTCCCAAAGTGCTGGGATTACAGATGTGAGCCACCTGTAATTCTGGAAGCAAGAGAATTGAGATGGACTCCATTGAAAGCCCAAACATGCTCGTGAAATAGAGGGTGATCTAAAACGTTATACAAGGAACACCTGACAGACAGCACATCTTCACACAAACAGTAGCTGAAAAAATACTGTTGCGTGACCACCGAGACCAAGATGGCCTAGAGACTCTGCCTTCCTAGGAATGTCCAGGCCAAGGAGCCGAGCTGGCTGTGCCCTGCACCTTCTGGGGCCTCCTATGGTTCTGTGGGCCCATACCTGCACCCTGGTGCCACCACAGTTCACCAGGCCCCACCCCACAGCCACCTAGTGCCCTTGCAAGAGGATGGGGGCATTCCCACCTGCCCAGCCACCCCAGGACCCTCCTGGGCCCAAGCTTGGAGTGGCTGAAAAAACTGTGAGCCCCTCTGTTGTTAGGGAGGAGGCCCCTTCCCCTGTGGCCCCCAATAATAGCATGAAAACAAACGACAAATAAAATACCCTTTATGGCTGGGCGTGATGGCTCATGCCTGTAATCAAGCACTTTGGGAGGCTGAGGTGGGCGAATCACCTGAGGTCAGAAGTTTGAGACCAGCCTGCCCAACATGGTGAAATCCCTGTCTCTAGTAAAAATAAAAATAAAATTAGCTGGGCATGGTGGCACGCACCTGCAGTCCCAGCTACTCAGGAGGCTGAAGCAGGAGAATCACTTGAACCTGGGAGGTAGAGGTTGCAATGAGCCGAGATTGGGCCACTGCACTCCAGCCTGGGCGAGAGTGAGACTCTGTCTCTCTGTCTCAAAAAAAAAAAAAAAAAAAAAAAAAAATCAGAATTTCAGTTCCAGTTTGAAGACATTACCAATTTGAACCAAAAGATGGATGTGCAGATGGCAACTGTAGCCCTCCGTTGGTAAATGGTTGATTTCTAGCCATTGGTGTCTCCAGCAAACACCACCCCTGCCCAAGGCTCCTCGGATGACCAATTCCTCAGCTCAGTCTCTGATTACAGAAGCAAAGTGGGGAAAGAAAGGGGTCAGGTGGTCGACAGACCATCTGCAGAGACAACTGCTGTAGTTAGCAACAAGGCCAGCGGATCAACAGACTGTAATCCGGAAGCATTTTGAAAATTAAACCGAACGTCCTTTGAAGGTGTGTCTGTGCCAGAATTTAGATCTGCGCACCATTTAGATCTTCCTGTAACCACCCAACAGGTTTTCCTTGCCCCCTACCCAAAGCTGATTTATCAAGACAAGGGAATTGTGATAGAGAAAGTTTAATTCATGCAGAGCTAGCTGTATGGGAGACTGAAATTTTATTATTACTCAAATCAGTCTCCTCAAAAACTCAAGGATTGGAGGGGGAGATTTGAGTAGCTGGGACTGTAGGTGTGCACCACTGTGCCTAGCTAATTTTTGCATTTTTGTAGAGACAGGGTTTTGCCAGGTTTCCAGGCTGGTCCCAAACTTCTGGACTCAAGCAATCTGCCTGTCTTGGCCTCCCAAAGTGCTGGAATTATAGACATGAGCCACTGTGCCCAGCTGGATTTTTTTTGTTTTTTTTTATTGAGATAGAGTCTTGCTCTGTTGCTCAGGCTGGAGTGCAGTGGCACAATCTGAGCTCACTGCAACCTCTGCCTCCTGGGTTCAAGTGATTCTCCTACATCAGCCTCCTGAGTAGCTGGGATTACAGATGCGCGCCACCATGCCCGGCTAAATTTTGTATTTTTAGTAGAGACGGGTTTCACCATGCTGACCAGGCTGGTCTTGAACTCCCGACCTCATGATCTGCTGGCCTTGGCCTCCTAAAGTGCTGGGATTACAGGTGTGAGCCACCAAGCCCGGCTGTTAGTATTCTTATCTGTAGTTTTAGCATAGTGTTTAAGTGAGCAGTGCAGGTCAATATGAGTCCTAGGTTAAGGAGGGAAATTCCTAACTTCAGAACCCTTTGTAGAGGCAGGGCATGGTGGTTCATGCCTCTAATCCCAGCACTTTGGGAGGCTGAGGCAGGAGGATTGCTTGAGCCCAGGAGTTTGAGAGTAGCCTGGACAATAAAGTGAGACTCTTGTCTATTAAAAAAAAAAAAAAAAAGAAAGAAAGAAAACAAGAACAAAAATAAGCTTTTGTAGAATTGATCTTAAGCTCTGAGGGATCCAGGTGAATAGCTCCAAGAACCAATCAGACCTGGGGTCACACAGAGATTTGGGTCAGAGGTTGTCGGACAGACATATTGGGATAGACAAGAATGAGTGAATTTTATTTTATTTTATTTTATTTATTTGGTACTTCTCCTTGTGGAGCAGGGCTAACTCATAGGCAGTACCCCTACAGGCAGCCAGGAAAGAGTAAATTTAAATACACTGTCCCACATATTTTCAATCAGTTTCCTAGTCCTGGGACTAGATCAGTTCAGTTAAACAGCTGTTTCCCATATCAGGAGGCGGCCTTGCACATAGGCTAGGCCTTTATATATGATGAAGGCAAACAGATTTTTTTTTTTTTTTTTTTAGATAGAGTCTCGCTCTGTCACTAGGTTAGAGTGCAGTGGTGTGATCTCGGCTCACTGCAACCTCCACCTCACAGGTTCAAGGGATTCTCCGGCCTCAGCCTCCTGAGTAGCTGGGATTACAGATGTGTGCCACCATGCCCAGCTAATTTTTTGTATTTTTAGTAGAGATGGGGCTTCACCATGTTAGCCAGAATGGTCTCGATCTCCTGACCTCGTGATTTGCCTGCCTCAGCCTCCCAAAGTGCTGGGATTACAGGTCTGAGCCACCGAGCCCGGCCACAAACAGATTGTTAATACAAGGCATTTATATGCAAATAGAAGAAAAACAAAATTTAATGTTGGGCACAATTTATCCAGATGTGAAATGCAAAATACCTTTAGTTATAGAGAAGGAAGGCAGTGGCAGTCTGACATGTTTTTGCCACCTATATTAAAAGAATAAGCTTTACAGGGCCTCAGGAAAAAGGTAGCAGCAATCGTATTGTGTCCAAGTCAGAAAAGCAGAAGAAAAATCTGAAAGCATTAGTTTGGAGCGTTAGTCTCAGGACAGGCTTAGTTAAAGATGCAGTCAACAAGAAAAACAGGTTATCTCTGTGACACATACCAATTTTTTTTGAGACGGAGTTTTACTCTTGTTGCCCAGGCTGGAGTGCAGTAGGGTAAGCTCAGCTCACTGCAACCTCTGCCTTCTGGGTTCAAGCAATTTTCCTGCCTCAGCCTCC